>QFDD01005505.1:0-12566 GCA_006871305.1 Vachellia collinsii | reverse complement strand
ATATATATCCATACATACCTCTAATAAAACTTAAAACAAGCTGCACAAATTATATGATATGAATAGTACAATTTATTCATCAATTTCATGCAATATACAAAAGAAAAACGTATTTAGTTGGACTTCCAAAATTTCATTATATCATAACTCAAGGCAAAAAGTTAGGTATAAAAACATGAAATATAGAGTTAATTAATTTCTTTTTATCTATCAAGATTAATTTTATATAGTGATGAATACAAATGAATGAGGGACTGGTAGCTTCATGAACCCAAAGTTTTCAATTTTTTTCATAGATATTATAAAGGTAGTATAACTTATTTAATTTGACCCCTAAATCTTCATGCAAACTCTATATTATATATTATCTTTAATCTCCATAGTTCAAAATAAAATTCTAGCATTGATTAAAAAAAAATTCTAGCAGCTCAAGCTACTAATAAAGATTGGTTCTAGTTCATAAAAATTTGACTTGTATATATTCTATAAGTCAATGGATATGATGGTTTTATTAGTAGATGATCATTATCTTGAAATGTTTTGATTTTTTGATACTATGAACTTAACTTGACGTTTTTTCAGGATTCTATTGGCTATTATCATATGTCCAAGAAATCAAATAATCTAGTTTAGAGTACGTGACTCCCTCTTCCAGCACAAGTATTTCTTCTAGGATCCGAACTGGATACCCGAAGAAATATACCGAAGCCTTACACTACAAGATCAATTTTGTATTGGTAAATATTATTTAATATTAGTGATCCTTTGAACCTAACTTACATAAATTTTTTTTTAAAAAAATAATAGCCGCACCCCTTGATTCTTGATTCTGTATAATTGTATATGTAGGTAAAAGTAAAAAATGATCTAAATCAAATTCATAACATGGTCAACAACATATATATTGGAAAAGTTACTTGAAGACAAACTTTTCTTGTCTAGAATATCACGAAGTGTTCATAGAGATCGATGAACATTGGCGTAAATGACACAAACTATGGTTTTTAGATTCCTGAAATATTACATAAAAAAAAAAGATTCCTGAAATATTAATTAGTTCAAAACAAAGGACAGTCACTATATGATCACAATTAGTATAGAGCCGTCTCTTTGTTTTTGTCCAGTAATGACCTCATCACCAAGCACAATTGACCTAGTCTTTCTTACCAAGTCATCCTTTAAATTAATAAGAGGGGCAAAGTTGTGATTAATATATAGATATAGATCTGTTCTCATGCATGATTACTATTTCCTTACCGTTTCTTAATTATTATTATTATCATTACTACTATTATTATTACTCCTCCAGTCCTATATGGTAGAGAGAGAATAATTTCCTTTGTTATATTTATAATTCATATTATTAAATTTTTTATATAAATGTACAATTTACTATTTATTTATATTGTAATAATTTTGTTCTTGTAAGATATGATGTATGTTAAATAGAAATAAAGTTAAAATTTTTTTGAATTTTAAGACAGAGTTAATGCAATTTAAAAGTTTTCTTAATATGTGTAAAACATGCTGAAAATGATTTATAAATAAAACAAAATAAATATGCTTTTTCTAGTTTTACTTTGAATGAAACTGGTCTGAAGTTAAATTCTTACTTGATTAATTGGCATAAACTTGACCAGAATTACAACAATTCATTTACCAACGAACAAAAAGAAGATTTTAAAAAAATTGTTACCATATCCAAACATGAGTGAATTTCGTGCATGTTTGGTTTTGCGACCGGAATTCAAATAAGTTTGTTTGAGTTCAAATAAGGGATTATGAAATTCATTAATCCCGTTTGACTAATTTTTCAAAATCCCAATAAATCATAATTTCAGTTCCTATGGCACATTTCAACATAGATGACGAGATAAAATGCATTTACTTTTGTATTTTTATCTCGTAAATTATAAATCATGTTAAAAATATAATTTTTAACATTAATTTATGTGAACATTAAAGATTGCCATTGCTTAGAAAATCCCGGTGAAGCTTCAATTTCTTCAATCTATTCTCTGCTTCCTTCTCCAAAGTTCTCTCCCTAATGAACTTAAATACATAGAGATTTGCTTTTGGATTGTTTTACAAAAATCTGTATCATATTGTTCTGTTAGTTAAGATTCATTTCTTTGTTCCATCCGAGTCACATCGAGGGCTGATGCACTGAATCAAGCACCAGTGCTTAAAAAATCATGCGTTATTTATTTTTTGAAATTGTAAAGTGGACTAGATATTCATATATAAATATTATATCTGATTTAAAAAAAAATGATGGAGATGATTTTTCCAGGAAACCAGAAACCAAGTTGGCGCGTGACTCGGCAGTTCATGTTTGAACGAGTAACTTAAAATAGAGTCCCACAACACTGCACAAGTTGCTGGAAATGGTCCCTTTTTAATTTATAATTAATTTTTTTTGATATTATATTTCAGTCATCACTTTCTATTAAAGCTTCAGATTTTGAACGAACTACTATGACCATTCATTTCTGCCACCTAACACAGTCACCCTGTTTTGGCGGCCTCTCTGTCCGCTTCTCTCTTCTTCACTGATGTACCTATATATTTATATATAAACCCCACTTCATCAACAAGGGACTAGGCTCAGTTTCCTCTCTCTCCTTATCCTTCTTCTCCTTCTACATTTCCAAGTCTCTCTCAGTGGAAAAACAATACCACCACCACAAGAAAATTGAGAGAGAGAGAGAGAGCAATTTTCTTTTTAGTTTCTGGGTTTGTTAAGCTCTTTCCAGCTCTGTTAACCAAGAAAGTGACTGAATTTAGTATATAAATACATTAAGATCATGTAAGTTTGCGCAGTCCGTTTTGATTTTTCTGTTTGGTTTGAATGGAAACCAGACAGAAAAGAATAGAGAACGAGTTCTTCTTCCTCTTCCTGTCTTGCTTAATTGTTTGATTTGCTTAATCGTGCAGAAGGAGGAGGTAGGCAACAATGGAGGGTAATAACTTAACGAGGAATATAAGTAAGAGTTTTAGCAGGTCGGGTTGGAGGATGGAAGAGGTGTTTGCGAGCGGCCGGTATTCTGGCCGGAGCTCTCGGGTGGACGAAGACGAAGAGGCTCTCAAGTGGGCTGCCATAGAGAAGCTTCCCACCTACGACAGGCTAAGAACAAGCATCTTCCAAACTTACGATGACCAAGACCGTGGTGGTGCTGCTGCTCCGCCCATGCACAAGGAAGTCGATGTTCGAAAACTGGACATGAACGAGAGACAACAAATCATCGACAGAATCTTCAAAGTCGCCGAGGAAGACAACGAGAAGTACCTCCGAAAGTTCAGAAACAGAATCGAAAAGTCCGTTCCCATCATATTATATATCATAAAATATTCCTTCCCCTTTATTATGCATTCCTTCTGAAGCAAGTTTCATTCGATCACACAGGGTGGGGATCAGACTTCCAACGGTGGAAGTGAGGTTTCAGAATCTGACAGTGGAGGCTGATTCATACGTAGGAAGCAGAGCTCTTCCAACGTTGCCAAATGTCGCATTGAATCTTCTTGAGTCGGCTCTAAGCGTTTGTGGAATTAATACAGCGAAGAGGACGAAGCTGACGATTCTTAAAAATGCCTCTGGCATTATAAAACCTTCAAGGTAATCCACCCAATCACATATCATATCCCATCATTAACGTTCTTATCTCTGAAATAATTTTTTTAAAAAAAGTCTAGAGGTGTAGTATTCAAGCAAGTTGACATTGTTTGATGATGCATGTACACGCTGTTGTTGCTTTCGTTTTAAATAATAAGTGATCTTTAATTTGTTGGTTTGTGTGTAGGATGGCCCTTTTGCTGGGTCCCCCATCTTCTGGGAAAACGACTCTCTTGTTGGCTTTAGCTGGAAAATTGGACCCAAACTTGAAGGTGAAAGGAGAAATTACTTACAATGGCTACAAGCTTAATGAGTTTGTGCCCAGAAAGACATCGGCTTACATTAGTCAAAATGATGTTCATGTCGGAGAAATGACTGTGAAGGAAACCTTGGACTTTTCTGCCAGATGTCAAGGGGTTGGGACTAGATATGGTAATTTAATTTCGCCTAAAAGAATTTACCTTTTTAAACCTTAAAACAGTAATTAATTAATTAACCTGCAGGCATGTCTATATTAACAACATTTTTTTCTTAATTTCCTTTAGACCTTTTGACTGAGCTTGCTAGAAGAGAAAAAGAAGCCGGCATATTCCCTGAGGCTGAACTTGACCTTTTCATGAAGGTATATTATATTTCACAGAATAATCAATCAATTAATTCTAAATATCTCAATTTAATGTTCAAGTCACTGAGTTCTATTTTTTTCTTCCTCTCTAAAAAACTTTCAGGCTACTGCAATGGAAGGAACAGAAAGCAGTCTCTTTACTGATTATACTCTGAAGGTAATCTAATTGAGGGCTTAATTATTCCTTCGGATGAAAAAGACTATTCATGAATTAGATTTGAGCATTGTCAAAATTAATTGATGGCGTAATTATTCCATTAGAATCAAAGCATTGGTATCTTTAAAAAATTTTCCCCAGATCATTTTTCCGTCAAAATTTTCTCCTCACCTACTCTCGAGTCACTTTCAATCTTCCAGTTTTGGCAGCTAAATGGGTCCTAAACAAGAAAAACAACCAAGAAACATGAATTTATGGGACAACAACCACCTCTCCTGCTTGCAATATTATTCTTAGAGATATATATATCATTACCCTTTTAATTAGCTGATATACTGAATACTGATATATTACAGATATTGGGGTTGGACATATGTAAAGATACCATTGTTGGAGATGAAATGCATCGAGGTGTCTCAGGAGGCCAAAAGAAACGTGTAACCACAGGTACATTAGGAATTAATTAAGCCAGATAATCTTGTTCTTTACGTATTTTCTATTCCTTTTTTTTTTTTTGTGAGATATTTTCTATTCTTCTTTCAACCATATTACTTGGTCATCGCATCATCATCATCCACCCATGCTAGATCACTAAGCTTTATTAATATTTTACCTGTTCTCTTGTCTTGTTTCTACTTTTTAAAATAGAGTGGCCAAAATATACCAAGTCAAATGGCCAGAATATATATACGTTAGCCGGCCAAACTCTTCCTCTTACTTTGGACTTGGTCCTTCACCTTCACGGATTCACCAACCCACTATGACAAAATTCTTAGTTTCACATCTCACTTTTTACGCCAAGTCGAATTTAAATATATTTTCCCCGACACCTAATATATATTTTTTTGAATAAAAATAACTAAACTTGCATGTTAGCCAACATGAACAAGACTAGTGGATTGCTTTGTGAAGTTTGAGTGAATGATTTGTGAACAGGGGAGATGATTGTGGGCCCCACAAAGACACTGTTCATGGATGAGATATCGACTGGTCTTGATAGCTCCACGACATATCAGATAGTGAAGTGCTTGCAGCAGATTGTACACCTCACTGAAGCAACCATCCTTATGTCCCTCCTCCAGCCTGCTCCTGAGACGTTCGATCTCTTTGATGACATCATTCTCATATCCGAGGGTCAGATTGTCTACCAGGGCCCACGTGAACACATCCTTGAGTTCTTTGAGTCAATGGGATTCCGCTGTCCTGAAAGAAAAGGAACCGCTGATTTCTTACAAGAGGTATATAACTTGATACCATCATCCTTTCACTGCATTGTATCAGAATACAAGAGTTCCACATCAATTAACTAGAGAGAACATTGAAGATATATAATGTTAAGGGGAGTCCCGTCAAATTGATTTAAACTGTTTTGATAAAAAGACAAATAAAAAATATGCTTGTATAAAGAAAAACAATCTAATACATTTTGTTCAGGTGACTTCAAGGAAAGACCAAGAGCAATATTGGGCAGACAGGAGCAAGCCTTACAGATATGTGACAGTGTCTGAGTTTGCAAACAGGTTCAAGAGCTTCCATGTGGGAATGAGGCTAGAGAATGAGCTCTCAGTGCCATTTGACAGGTCAAGGGGACACAAAGCTGCTCTTGTTTTCAAAAAATACTCAGTTCCCAAAATGGAGCTTTTAAAAGCATGCTTTGATAAAGAATGGTTACTGATCAAGAGGAACTCTTTTGTCTACATATTCAAGACAGTTCAGATCATCATCATTGCCATTATTGCTGCCACTATCTTCTTGAGGACTGAGATGCACCAGAACAGTATTGATGATGGGGCGCTTTATATTGGAGCAATTCTCTTCTCCATGCTCATGAACATGTTCAATGGTTTTGCTGAGTTATCCCTCACCATTGCTAGGCTTCCTGTGTTTTATAAGCACAGAGACCTTTTGTTCCATCCTGCTTGGACTTACACTCTCCCAAATTTCCTTCTTCGCATTCCAATTTCCATGTTTGAGTCTATCGTGTGGCTGGTTATCACATACTACACAATTGGATTTGCACCTGAAGCTAGCAGGTTAGTTTTAGTTTAGTTCAATGCGTTTCCATTGGAAAGTATAATACGTAATTTGTAATAGAGAAAATGATAATATTTGCCTTTGATGTCATTTTCAGGTTCTTCAAGCAGCTGCTGTTGGTATTTCTGATTCAGCAGATGGCATCTGGGATGTTTAGGTTCATTTCTGGAGTTTGCAGGACAATGATCATTGCCAACACTGGAGGATCCCTCATGCTCCTTCTTGTTTTCCTACTCGGAGGTTTCATCCTACCCAAACGTAAGTGAACTGAGGGATTTTTAAAGTTCGAAACATGTTTTCAAAAATGATACCTTTGTTTACCTTGTATTAGAAGAATAAATAATGTCCTCACGTTTATGCTTGATGATAAACAGGTGACATTCCAAATTGGTGGGTATGGGCCTACTGGGTTTCACCATTGTCTTATTCGTTCAATGGTCTTGCTGTGAATGAAATGTATGCTCCAAGGTGGATGAACCAAAATGTGAGTACCATAAGCTCCATTCATTTATTCATCAGAATACTTAAAACTTGAAAAGGAACATTTTTCTTAACTGAACTTGGCTTTTCTTTTCTTTTTTTCCTGCAGACTTCAGATGGGCGTCCTTTGGGTCTAGCTGTGTTGGATAGCTTTGATGTTTTCCCCGAGAAAAATTGGTATTGGATAGCTGCAGGAGCACTCGTGGGCTTCACAATTCTATACAATGTTCTGTTCACCTTTACACTTATGTATCTTAATCGTAAGAACTCATTGATCTCAATCAATCTTTCAAAAGCAGTTACTTCTATCATAAGTCATTTTGATCTTAACAGAATGTGTCGATTCTTGTTTGATGATGCAGCAATTGGAGGGAAGCAAGCGATTATAACTGAAGAATCAGAAACTGAAATGGGAGATTTAGGAGATTCAAGGGCAGAGTCTACACTCAGAAGGCCTATGTCAACTAGAGATGGAAACAACACAAAAGAAGTGGCCATGCAGAGAATGAACAGCAGAACAAACCAGAGTCAAATGAGACGTGTTGATTCAAACATAGAATCAGCCGACGGTGTTGCTCCTAAGAAAGGAATGATTTTACCTTTCCAACCACTCGCAATGTCCTTCGATAGTGTCAGTTACTTTGTGGACATGCCACCTGTAAGAATTCCATCCTCTTGTTCAATCTTTTATGTTAGAGTACCTATGAAGGCAAGTTAACATGAATGAGTTTTAACAGGAAATGAAAGATCAAGGTGTGACAGAAAATAGGTTACAACTACTCAAGGAAGTAACTGGTGCCTTCAGGCCTGGTGTTCTAACTGCACTTATGGGGGTCAGTGGAGCTGGAAAGACAACCTTAATGGATGTTTTAGCGGGAAGAAAGACTGGTGGCTACATCGAAGGCGATATTAGAATTTCCGGATTCCCAAAGAAACAAGAAACCTTTGCAAGAATTTCAGGATATTGTGAACAAACAGATATTCACTCACCACAAGTTACAATCAAGGAATCTTTGATTTACTCTGCCTTCCTTAGGTTAGCTAAAGAAGTCAGCAAAGAAGAAAAGATGGTAAGCTAAAAGCACTATGTTTTGTGATTGTTTTTTCCATGATATTCTGGATGAAGGTGAAATTAATTCTCTCTTTTAAATAAATTTTTGGTCTTCTCAGCAATTTGTGGATCAAGTAATGGAATTGGTGGAGCTAGATAATCTTAAGGATGCCATAGTAGGACTTCCAGGAGTGACAGGGTTATCAACAGAACAAAGAAAGAGATTGACAATTGCAGTTGAACTTGTGGCTAATCCTTCAATCATTTTCATGGATGAACCCACTTCAGGTCTAGATGCTAGAGCAGCAGCCATTGTTATGAGGACTGTGAGAAACACCGTTGACACGGGAAGAACCGTTGTCTGCACAATTCACCAACCCAGCATCGACATTTTTGAAGCCTTCGATGAGGTACCTAACTACTTATGATGTTGTTGACAATGTGGTCTTTGTGGGGTTTTTTTGTCCCCTTGGTACTTAATTTTCTTTTCTTCTTTTCTCGTAATATAGCTTCTATTGATGAAAAGAGGAGGGCAAGTGATTTATGCAGGACCACTGGGTAGGAATTCTCACAAGATTGTAGAATTCTTCGAGGTACTACAACTACTTGATATTGTTTACCAGATTGTTTCAACAAGTTTCCAACATTTGACTCCATGTTTTTTATTCGGCTATAACAGGCAATTCCAGGAGTTCCAAAAATTAAGGATAAGTACAACCCAGCAACATGGATGCTCGAAGTGAGCTCCATAGCAGCTGAAGTTCGTCTTGGGATGGACTTTGCTGAACACTACAAGTCATCATCTCTGTTCCAGTAAGTCCATAAACAACACAATAACATTCTCTAATATTGGTTGTATGCTTTTGTGTAGTTTGAACTTACAAAAATGTTTCTATGAGCAGGAGAAACAAAGCTCTGGTAAAGGAATTAAGTACACCTCCGCCTGGTGCAAAAGATCTCTATTTCCCAACTCAATACTCTCAGTCCACATGGGGGCAGTTCAAATCTTGCATATGGAAACAATGGTGGACTTACTGGAGGAGTCCAGATTACAACCTTGTCCGGTTTTTCTTCACCTTAGCCGCTGGTTTATTGGTGGGGACAATATTTTGGAAAATTGGAGAGAAAAGGTTAGAACTTTGAACTATTTTCTATTTTCTACTATTGAGTCTTGTCAAATGAACCTGCCATTATTCTACCTAAAACTAAACTCTGTCTTGTTATCTTTTCTACAGAGATAGCTCAACAGACCTGACCATGATCATAGGAGCAATGTATGCTTCTGTTCTTTTCATTGGAATCAACAATTGCTCAACTGTTCAACCTATTGTGGCCATTGAAAGAACAGTTTTCTACAGAGAAAGGGCTGCAGGAATGTACTCAGCATTGCCTTATGCCATTGCACAGGTTAGAGAATATGAAAAAATTGAACTTTTTTTGCTGGGGAAGAAATTATCTATATTCTTTTGATGCCATAGCCTTATAAATTCACCTTATCACCTTTGACATGTAATTTTTTTTGCAGGTTGTCACAGAGATACCTTATGTGCTCTTTCAAGCTATGTATTACTCATTGTTGGTGTATGCTATGGTGAGCTTTCAATGGGCAGCAGACAAGTTCTTTTGGTTCTTTTTTGTCTGTTTCTTCTCCTTCCTATACTTCACATACTATGGGATGATGACTGTGTCCATCACACCAAACCACCAAGTGGCTGCAATTTTTGCAGCAGCATTCTATGGACTCTTCAATGTCTTTTCTGGCTTCTTTATCCCAAGACCTGTAAGTCTTATCATATGCCCTTATTCTAATTGTAATGTGGCTTTGAAAATGCTAGTCACTAACATAAAAGTTCTATGTGGGGTTTTATTGCAGAAAATCCCAAAGTGGTGGGTCTGGTATTACTGGATTTGCCCAGTTGCTTGGACAGTATATGGATTGATTGTCTCACAATACAAAGATGTAATCACTGAGATTTCTGCACCTGGTTATGGACCTAATGGTAGTATGGGTAAAGTAGCTATCAACATGTATATCGAAGACCATTTCGGCTTTAGAACAGACTTCATGGGGCCTGTTGCAGCAGTTTTGATTGCCTTCACTGTGTTCTTTGCCTTCATGTTTGCCTATTGCATCAAGACACTGAACTTCCAGACGAGATAAGTCTCTATAGAGCCAATATCGGTGAAGAATTTCAGTTACTTTTGTAATGTATATAAACTACACATAGCAAAATATATAGTGGATGATGGCTATAATTTCCATCTCAGCAAGTTTTGATGTCTGTTTAATCAGTAATTGTAAAGTAAATTATATATCATGTCGATCACATCATCATTGTTGAATCGTTTGTCCCATGGAAGGAATTAATAGTAACTATACATATGAAGTCAAATTCTTGTAACAATATTATTATTACTCTTTTTAAAATGATAATGAATTACTTATGCCTTCCCAACAAATCCTTTCAGTATTCATCAACCTGGAACAATGTTCACGGTTCAATGAGTGACACCAATTGAATGGGGATAACATCGGTACCGTGGTACTCTTATTTATGTCCTTCCCATTAATAAATTTTTTAATGGAGGGACTTTTTCCCAAAAATTTAGATCTTAGTACTTAGTTGTAAAATTTTTGAAAATCTAAATTTATTAAAGTAAACGTGGGAAATAAAATGCAAAAGAAATGTCAATGGCTAACAACTATGAGAATTAGAAATTAGATTGGCGTGGAAACACGACTAAACAATGGATTTTGGGCCAGAGATGTCTTTGGCCTTAACAAGGAAAATTCCCTCTCTTTCAATGTACATAGGTATCATTTATAAAAAATAATCATTAAGATGCTTTTGAACACTGATTATGAACATTCTAACTTTGACAATAATACATTCTAAAGGCAGTTTTCCGGATTCTTGCAAGCGAATCAACTCCTACAAACTGTACCCTTACCCCCTCGAGGCTCCATTTTCAACTTGTCTTTTCCAAGCCACCCATCAAAGGCCGGTATGGTAAATGAAGGAAGTTCTCGAACACGTAGGCGTGGCCCAAGAATTTGAAGTCACTTAATAGTACCAATAGTCATACATAAGATGGCAACAAAATAAAATCCCACGTCACTAGTGGGGCGCTCTGTACTTAATGAGTGTAAATCACACCTAACTTGGGACCCTTTTTGAAGATAACCACTAGCAGCAGCAATACATGATAGTAGCAATGTATTGGATACTTTGATTGGAAGCCATCTTCTGCAATGAATAATGATATCCCTGAACCTCTCGTGAGGTTTGGGCAGAGTAGTGATTGGTGATGAAGAGGAGCCCTAAATTTTCCCAGAGGAGTGAGTTGCCAAATAAAAGTTGATGGAGGTGGTCCACGCCCACGCCCATGCCCCCCGCCCGGTGAAGCAACCATTTTCGCTGTCTCATGGCTCATGACGTTGAGTACACTTGGCTATGTTGCTTCTGTGCCTCACTTCCATTCTGACTGCCATATCGTCACCTGCCCTCCTCCCTCTTTGGATTGTCTACTATTTGTGATGTGTTGTGCTATGCCTGTATGCGTGGTCTGCATGTGTGATGATGGATGTGCGTGGATGTGAAATCTTGCGTTTCACTTTGTAAATGAATTAGAGTCTATAGTACATATCCCTGTGTGTGCTGATAGATGGATGGATGCAAGAGTCAGAAACTGACATGATGGTTTTTTCAAAGCTAGCTAATTGCCTTTTCTACTTTCATTTTATTAGACAGATTATGTTTCTTTACTGGTGAATAAATACACATGTGCCCCTCGCTGTTTATTGCTTTGATGTGGTGATTAGTGTCCCACATAATAATTAATATTTGACGCGGAAAGTGGAATTTCTATACATTGCTTCTGCGTTTGATCATTGACGGTCATATTCATATATATAAAAGAGTAAAGGAATCATAAATGGAGAGTCGTGTGTGTTGAGCACACCAATTCCAAAATTAAGGTGGCTCAATAAATAAATGATGGCCACTTGGATACAGGCAAATGCTTTGCATAATGCTGATGGAAGCTTTTATAAATTATTGCGAGCACATACATCATAGTATATGAGTACTTTGTCCGCGCAAATCCCTAGGTATTGCTTCATAATAAACATGTTTTGAAACTCTCTCTCTCTCTGTGATCTAAGACTTTAAACTCTCTTTGAAATGGGGGGAAACAAGCAAAGTGAGAAGCCTTCAAATTCTAACAAGTTCCTTTCATTATTATTTCGGTATACATTAGATTCTGCAAGGGAAACTAGGTAGGAGACAAAGTCAAATTATTTGCTGCGATAAAAGAAATGAAATAGAAAGGCAGAGAGACATGCTGGGAGGGGCGTCAAGAAAAAGAGAAGGGAAGGGAACGTAGGAGCTTTTGCTTTTCTCGTACATGGAGGCCATTCAAGAATGGGGCCAGCTCCTATTTATTTCATTTTTTTTTATCTATCTAAATTAGTCAAGTATGTCTTATAGGGACTACATGATTGCATGCATGAACAAATGCGTTAAGGTCTTACAATGCAATATGAATCCAATTGGGCCTTTTATGGGAGCCCGAAACAAAGATGCAAAAGGCCCAATAAAAACAT
>QFDD01005504.1:0-18082 GCA_006871305.1 Vachellia collinsii | reverse complement strand
ATTTATATATAATATTTATATGATTATTAATTTCATAATTTTTATTATCTTAAACAATATTAATTTTAATATAAAATTATTACAAATAAAATAAATATTATTTCTAATATTTTCATATTTAATATTGATTTTAATTAATATATTAATTAAGATTTAATATTAAATAATAAAAAAATAAGAATAAAAAATAACAAATTTAAAATTGAAATTAATAATTAATTAATAAAATTATAATTATTATAATTAATTAATTAATAATTAAATTTGCGACGGAATTAGCCACGGAATACGTTTCCGTGGCTAAATTTGCCACGGAATATTTCCTACGGAATTTCCGTCGGAAATTGCCACGGAATATTTTTCCGTGGCTAATTTTGCCACGGAAAATTTCCGTCGGAAATTCCGTCAGAAATTGCCACGGAATATTGTTTCCGTGGCTAATTCCGTGGCAAATTTTGCCACGGAAATTTCCGTCGGAAATGAGGTGTTTTTTTGTAGTGAGTGATCCATAAGGTGAGGCAGAGTCAAAATAAATAGTTCGTCCATGCCCTCTGTCGCCTGTCAGTCTCATCTAAAGGCCTTTGAAAATCTAGGGGTGGTGGATGTTAGATCCGCATATTTGACTATTTGGCCCAAGATTTAGGAGATACAGAAGACGGATTTGATCTCCTGGAAAGCCTCCACGTGTCCTCTTAGCATCTAATGGTTAGATCTTTAGCTGGATTATGCCATAATTAATTTATAGTGTTCTATAAATTGGGAAGAGGGTAGGCAATTAAATTACGAGGGTAAATAAATAATTTTAAAATTTTCAGCATACTTACAAATAATTAAATTAAATATTTTATAATTTTTAATGGAATTTCAGGTCAAAAATCAGAAGAAATTGTAGATTTTAAAAACAGGAGGGAGATCTCTTAATTAATTTTGCTAAAGAAATTAAACATGTAATTAATTGATGATAAATTTAAAAATGCATTAAATGATCAGACAATTAAAAAATAAAGCTTATAAAACCGACCCGACTCTTTCACAAATTCAAAGCTTATAAATGGGATCAAAGGGTTTTATGCTAATGAAGCCCTAACAAAATTATATATTTAATTTGAAAGATAAAATATATTGAATTCTTATATTAAGAAGTAAAGTAAACTCCTAATCTAATTTTTATATTTAGAACTAGAGGTAATAATATATATACAAGCAACGCATCGGAGCTTAAGTTACATGGGTAAAATTTTATTTAATTAAATCTTTTTTTAATTTAAATTCTTTACTTATATTTTCAAGAACTTCGAATTATCCATACATTTTTACTTACGAGAAAGTGTGAAGAAGTAATTCAGAAAATGTTCTTTTATTTAATAAATATATGTTCAAGCATTACTTCTTGGACGGGCTTCAATTTGTCATAAGCAAGCATGTTTGTGAGTATAAATTTGCCGTGCGCTCACAAGAATTGAACCTTCAGACATATGACCCGTTTGGTTCAATTATATGTAAGAGGATTACATATAATTCTAATATATTATATTGATTATATTATTTGATTGGTATAATAATGTAATTGAATGTAATCTTGATTACAATGGATTATATCAAATCAGGTAATCCCTATTAAATAGTTTTTGGCAACGTAATCCGGATTATAGTTTGTATGAATTAACATGTGGATATTTGTACTTTTCATAAATCAATATTTAAACAATTATATCGTTTATTTTTAGTTTTAATATAATTAAAAAATTTATTTCACATTTTTCTTATTTTTTATAGATAAAAATATGAATATCATTTTATGATTACTTGTTAATATATTAAATAGATGTTATATAATTATCATTATATTATATTCCATTCCATTGCATTCCAATTAACCCCGTGAACCAAACACGCTAGTGGAGAAATCTCTCTCTCTCTCTCTCTCATGTGTGTAATAATTCTCCAATTTTTAGTATAGTTGAGATATATTTTTGATATATTCAGAGAGTTATCAATATAATTTTAAAAGATGCTGAGTTTAAAATAACAAATATATCAAATGGTGAAATATCTTAGAGATTCATTAAATCTAAATATATTTACTTGGATAAAAACATGGTCTAAAATTTAAAAAAGGGATTAGTCACTTTAGATTGCTTGTATCAATTAATAATTTCTAGCGCATTAGAATTAAGATTTTAGTTCCTTCAAATTTATATTTTCATTATCGTATTTTGATTCGCTCAACTTAAACAAAACTTAGATTTCTAATGCATATTTACCTATTAAATTCAGTCTCTATGGGATCGACCTTGATTTACCATATATTATTTTCACAATCCGTACACTTGCATTGCATAATTAAATTTTGGTAACATCAATGTGGATAGTCCAAGCTCAGTAGTGGCATAGGTTTCTCATTTTCGTTGAAGGAGACAAATGAAGAAGATGAAATGTGATTTTATATATGTAGGAATTATTTGAATTTAATACAGCTGACTTGTTTGATGCTTTCATGTTGAGATGTATTATTAATCGTATTTGCCTACGAATCTGTAATGTGCCTGAACTAGTATAAGTTGGTGTTATTGATAAGTCAGTTTTCTGAAACTTTATAGTAATAATATATTGATCTTATACTTACCTTCAACATATTTTCTGAAATTAACTAATACTCATCCGATCCTAAACTGTAAGATATGATTTTTAGTGCAAAATACATGTAAAGTAGATCTTGAGTAACAATACATCTTGATCTTTGGTGAGCATTGCCTTTTTTGTTACGAGAATGGGTAAAGAATGTGTGGTTTGGCTCTTAAATCAAGTTTAGGGAGAATGTTTGGGAAGTGGAAATAAGGGGTGATGAGTATCATGTGCACTTGAACTTACATTTTGCTATTCCCCATGTTAATAACTTTGGTTTAAATTTCAATTTTGCTCAAGAGCTTTTTGCACAGGAGATATGTGTATCTGAAATTTTTTTTGGATCGATATCGCCTCAAAATTATTTAAAGTGAGCAATGTTGAGGTGGGTTTTGCTGCCTCCTCTCAAATGTGTTCTCTAATGCTCCTCATTCTTGCCTCACTTTCTAAATGTTGTTTCTTGCTCATTTGAATCATCTGTTTCTATATAAAAGGAGTGATATTTTACTATCTTAAGGATAAAAAATGACGTTGTTTTCAATTTTTTTAAATTTTTTTAAAAACTTAAACTTTAAATTAAAAAGGAATTCCAAAGATTATGTTAACTCTTTAGAAAATTCTAGAACATTGAACATAACTTTTTTTTTTCTATAAGATATTAAAATATCACTCATTTTATGTAAATTCTAATGATACAAAGAAACAATAAATAACATTTGGAAAGTGGGACACAAATGAAGGGTAATAGAGAGCACGGTACACCCCATCTCAATGTGAATTAAAATCTTAACTCATCATGCTGCGAGGAATTAACACTTTTCATTAAACCCAATGATTTTTAGGTGGCAAGGAGTGGTCTAAGGTAAGGGTGAATGCCACAACCAGCTAGATTGGTGAGGAATTGAGCTGAACCAGAGAGTGATATTGTTAAAGTAAATATTAATGGGTTTCTCTTTCTGGAGCAAATCTGGCAAAGCAAAACTCATAGACAGACATAATTATTTTTTCTTCAAAGATCTTGGAATATAGACGGATGCAATCCCCTTAAAAAAAAAAACGAATCGCCAACGGGGCCCCGGTTTTACCGAAGTGATTTGTATCAAAATCGTATGCCCATTTTGCACCGATGTTTATTCCATAATTACTTCTATTTTTATAACGGTAGTATAATGCAGCATAGTGCTCATTGTGCAGCGATGTGAATTACAAAATTACCATTACATGCTTTTTGATTGAAAAAAATAAGATTACTGGTAAATAAAAAGAATCATGAAGGACATGGGAAAGACGCATATATGTATCTGCATTTGCCTTGTGTTTGTTGAACGGTCTTATGGTGCACCACTACCTAAGACCACAAGTCCACAAGCCACCTTTCCATGCAGGGACACGTAACATTCACACAAGCCGCCAAGAAGGGTCAACACGGAAACGTGTGGAATGCTTATATATGCATCAGTCAGTCACTAGTCTTCAACTGAGACACATACCATTATTTTCTCTGTTTTTTCTTCCAACTTTATTAGGTTTTTATGCAGATCAAACAATGACTTACTTTTTTGAGTTTTACTCTGACGCTTCCTCACTATTCTCCTGAATGGAATTATGACCTTTCCCTTCCTCTTATTGCTGCAGGCCCCGCCCGACTGAGCCTTTCTGCCTTTTCTTATCTTTGTCTCTTTCTTTGACAGGTGAAACCAGAAAGCTTAAGCCCTCTGAGAGTTCGTGTTCATGGTTTTGAACTCCCTGATAACCACTAGTTTCTTCCTGGCTTCAGACTTCACCTGTACGAGTCGTCATCCCAGCACACTCCAAAGTCCAATGAGGATATCATTTCTTCTATGGCTTTCCTTTCTTTTCTGTTATTATTGGGCATGCCTTAGTTTCAATGTCTCTCTGGTTTCTGGTGATTCTGTCCACTGTCTTGACCGCCAGAAATTTCTGTTACTTAAATTGAAGGAAAACCTCAAATCCAACTATAGAGATTCCAACAAACTTGTGTCTTGGGATGAAAGTTTTCCTTGCAGTGAGTGGAGTGGCGTAACTTGGGATGAGGAGGGACATGTCACTGGTTTAGACATCAGCGGGGAATCAATCTCAGGAGAACTAGACAATTCTAGTACTCTTTTCAGTCTCCAATATCTCAAGCATTTGAATTTGGCTTTCAATAACTTCAGCTCTGTGATTCCTTCCAGAATTAGAAATTTGAAGAACTTAACTTCTTTGAATCTGTCAACTGCCGGCTTTATGGAGCAGATACCAATGGAGATTGGTCAGCTCACAAGGTTAACCATTCTTGATCTGTCTACTTCTTATTTAGTAGGAGGACCGGCTCTGACACTTGAGAATCCGAATCTGGTGAAGCTTGTTCAGAATCTCGGTGAAGTTAGAGAACTGTATCTAGATGGCATTGATATATTGCTCGATGGAAATGGATGGGGTCCTGCTTTGTCGTCTTTTCTACCTCATCTACAGGTACTGAGCATGTCAGGTTGCAGCCTATCAGGCCCCATCGATCCCTCCCTCGAAATTCTTCAAAATCTCTCCATAATTCGTTTGGGTCATAACTTTCTGTCAGCTCCAGTGCCAGATTTCTTTGCCAAATTCTCAAATCTGATACAACTGAATCTCAGTTCCTGTGATTTGAGTGGCACATTCCCAAATAAGATATTCCAGCTACAGTCACTCACTTGTCTTGATCTATCAGACAATTTTCATCTTCAAGGTTCTTTGCCGGACTTTCCACAGAACGGATCTCTCCTGACATTAAATCTAAGCTATACAAGTTTCTCAGGAGCATTACCAGATTCCATAAGCAACTTAAGGCAGTTGTCTATCTTAGATATATATGGATGCCCATTTGATGGAACGTTACCAGATTCAATGTCAAATCTTACTGAGCTTACTTACCTGGACTTGTCATGGAACTCCTTCACAGGACCCATTCCACCATTTGGTATGGCCAAGAAGCTTACTCACTTGTACATGTCACATAACTCCTTCACAGGTCCAATTCCACCATTTGGTATGGCCAAGAAGCTTTCTATTATAGACCTATCTGACAATAACTTAAGTGGTGGAGTATCATCAGCACATTTCAAAGGCCTTATAAAGCTAGTCAGCATCATTTTGCAGAACAATTTCCTTAATGGGAGTGTTCCCATGTCGCTGTTTTCACTCCCTTTGCTAGAGAACATAGGTCTTTCCAACAACTATTTTCAGGGTCAGTTGGATGGAATTTCAAATGTCTCTTCCTCTATTTTACGATTTCTTGATTTGAGTAGTAACTATTTAGAAGGGCCTATTCCTCAATTTATTTTTCATCTTAAAGGGCTTGAGAGCCTTGTGTTGTTTTCAAACAAGTTGAACGGCACAATACAACTTGATATGTTTCGGAGACTTGACAATTTAACTACATTATATCTTTCAAACAACAGGCTCTCAATTGATGTGAATGTTAAGAATGATTATCGATTATCCTTTCCCAACATGACCAGTTTGATGTTGGCATCTTGCAGTTTGAGACATTTCCCAGGTTTCTTGAGAAATTTGTCCGAATTAATGGAGCTAGACCTCTCGAACAATGAAATTGAAGATAAAATCCCCTACTGGATTTGGGAGCTTGGCAATCTTCGCTATTTAAATCTTTCTCACAATTTACTTTATGAGAGGGAAAAAATCTTATATAATTTTAGCCCTTATAGTGATTTGGTTGTGCTTGACCTACATGACAACTTCCTCCAAGGCACACTTCCATCTTTTCCTCCATACGTCTTTTATTTGGATTATTCTTACAATAAATTCAGCTCTATTATTCCCCCTGACATTGGTAACTATCTGTCATCCATAATTTTTCTTTCATTGTCACACAATGCTCTTTATGGAAGGATCCCTATTTCCATTTGCAATGCTTTATATCTTGAAGTGCTTGATCTTTCCTACAACAACTTCAGCGGGGTGATTCCAAATTGTCTAGCACAAAGTGACACTCTTGGGGTATTGAATTTAGGGAAAAACAATTTCACTGGAAAAATTCCTTATCCCTTTCAAGCTTCATGCACTCTTCAGACTCTCGATCTTAGCAGTAATAATTTACAAGGGTCAATTCCAAAGTCTCTATCCAAATGCACCACATTAGAGGTGTTCGACATTGGAAATAACAAGATAGGTGATGAGTTTCCATGCTTCCTGAAGACAATACCTACACTTCGTGTCATGGTTTTGCGAAGAAATAATTTCTACGGTCCTATTGTGTGTCCATGTATGAAGAGAATGATTTGGAAGGTGCTTCAGATTGTTGATCTAGCTTTCAACAATTTTAATGGCACCTTGCCCGGTGAATTCTTTCTGACTTGGAAGGCAATGATGCTTGATGAAAATCAAACAACATCAAAGGTAAATCAGATCCAGTTTGACTTCTATAAATTTATCCAAGTGAATTATCAGGATCAAGTGAAAGTTACCATGAAAGGTCTGGAAATGAACTTGACTAAAATTCTAACTGTCTTCATGTCTATCGACTTGTCATCCAATCGTATTGAAGGGTCAATACCAGATGAGATAATGGATTTTACAGTACTCCATGGGCTCAACCTGTCAAATAATAATCTGTCAGGCCACATTCCATCATCCATATGGAAAATGAATCAGCTTGAGTCCTTGGACCTCTCAAACAACTTTTTGACCGGAGAGATTCCATCAGGTCTTGCAAGTTTGTCTTTCATTTCATTTTTGAATCTCTCCAATAATCATCTGGTGGGAAGGATCCCTACAGGCACACAGCTTCAATCATTTGATGCATCTTCCTTTAAAGGCAATGACGGTCTTTATGGACCACCTTTGACCCAGAGTCAAGACAATGGGACACAAGGGCTAAAGCCACCCCCACAACCACCAAGGACTGTAAGTAACCACTCAGTTGATTTTGAGCTTATCAAATGTTTGGAATTCGGATTGGTATTTGGCCTAGGAATAACTATCGGGCCTCTGTTCTTTTGGAAGATGTGGAGGATAACATATTGGAAATGTGTGGACTACGTTCTCTGTAGCATCTTCCCTCAGATTTATGTTGATTATCAAAGACATGATGGACAATGGTTCACAGTTCTACGTTGGAGCCATTAAGAAACAGACTTTGTTCTACATACCAACCACCTACACTAATTATCCATGAGGTAAGTATACCATTAACCATATATGAAAATTGTTAAATTTTTGCCGATAAATAATTGTTATTTTTTCCCCTACTTTTATTTGATAATCTTGATTTTATCTTTTGAGTTGCCATTTATATTTGGTTGTTGGAAATGTGAGCGTATGTTATGTTTATAATATATTTAAGAATAAAACTTACATGTCAAATTCTTTATATTTATTACGTTAAGTTCTCCAATCATATATACACATATGTCCTTTTTTTTTTTTTTCTCTCATGTGGATTTATGGCTAAATAATAATATTTCAAAAATAGGATGGTACGTGATAATGTGTGATTGAAGAACTTAACATAATTAATATAAAAAACCTATTTTCTCAAAACACTCTTATTTATAGAGAGGCAAAGACTAAAGCCGATAATATGCCAGCCAACCCAAGGGTTGGATTGGGAAAATCTCAACCCATATGTAAGCGGGTGTTTTGAGCCCGGCCCGCGGCGGGCTCAACCCACATCGAGCCAACCCGTGGGTTAGCCCACCAACCTCCTTTTTTTTTTCAATTTTTTTTTAAAAATTAAAATTGTTTTATAAAATATATGTGGATAACATCTAATCATAATGTAAACCTAATTAATATTGTATATCTATTGATTATTTGATTAGTTTATATTTAGTTTAAATCCAATATTATAAAGTGCATTATATATCTTTAAGTTGCATTATATAAAATTTGAATTAGATTTTTTATGTTCAAGTTATGATGTATTTTTATTAATTAAATTTATGAAAAAAAAATTATTTGAGGTATTGAAACGAATAAAAAAGATATTTTAAACGTAAGTTAAAAAAATATTATGAATAAGAAAAATATAAAAAAATTAAAAATTAAAAAAAAAAAGTGGCGGGTCATGGTGGGCTGGGTTGAGAAAATCTCAACTCATATGTAGGCGGGTCTCCTCAACCCGCGGCGGGTCAACCCGTACCCTACGGGTTGGCTCACATTACCAGCTCTAATAGATACTATCAAGCCCGGTTGGCAAAAAAAGAAAATGAAAAAAAGAAAGAATTATTGGGCCCTTTTCTTTTTAAGAAAAAATGAAAGAGAAAACTTTGGAAATACATGGACAATGTTGTATCGTAACTATCAAAGGCATGATGCGTTTGGTGAGATGGGATGTACGAATCGTATTTTTTTTTCATCAACCTGTATTGTAACTCAATTATTTTTTTTTGGTTATATTGGCAAAAAACGTTTTTTTTTGGGGTATAATTTCTTGTACATGAATTATTTAGTGATGCATGCTTAATGTTTGCTGGACTTCATTGAATCAGTGCCTTACTTGTTTTGGAAAACTCAAATACAATGCATTGACATGTGATTAAAAGCTTTTTCAATGGCCAGCACCCTTGTGGTGCAGTGGCATGGGAGGTTGCCCTTTGTGGCACTCCATCAGGGTTCGATCCCTGTCTGCAAGTATAACTTACCTACTCAAAAAAAAAAAAAGCTTTTTTAATGCATTGCCTGACTACCTTTTTTTTTTTTTGAAAAAAAATGGCATGCACTAAGGCTATGGCTCAAATTTCAGATCCATCAGTTTCTGTTTTTATTAGCAGTGAAAGTTTTTTTTTTAATAGAATTTTAATTATCAAGATTTATTGCTATTTTAAGGAGGTAATCGTTTTTCTTACTAACTTGGTAAAGGGGTGTGATCATTTAAGAATGAAATCTCATGTTTAAATACACGTGAACACAAACAAAAATGTTTACTAGTTACTTCACAAAATTTTTACCCTTAGGTTCTTTCACATCATTATGCCAAATAAATACTTATATATTTTTAGAATGTTACATCATTCATGCTTTTTTTCAATAGAACATTCCAACTAATTTTTTTTTAGGTATCACATATCTATTATAATAAATTATGATAAAAAAAATAATTAAAACAAATTTACGAGATATGATGAGATATCAATTCACAAGAGAAGATAATTGAAAGATTCCAAGAGAGAAAACATAGATAATAGATAATATGACACTTTAATTTAACACTGTGCAAGTGTCTCTTCATTTTTCTCCGGTTGTTCGAAATGTCAGCGTAGGTTTGGTTTATAACATATTTATCTGTGAGAGTGAGAGGGAGGGAGGGATTATTTTTCATGTTAATGTCCTGTTTGGATTAAAGAATTGATGTGAATGAAAAGGAATGGAAGGGAATGGACAGGAAGGGAAAGAAATTTTTTTTAATATGGTATGTTTGGTATACACTAGAATGGAAAATGATTTGATAGGAAAATTTTTGTTTAATTGAGTTAAAATAGTGAGAAAATAGGTAAGAAAATTATGTCAAATAACCATATTACCCTATATAATTTTATATCTTTGACTATAGACGATTTTTTATTTGCATTTCAAGGATAAATGCATCTTTTATATTTTCTTATAGACGTTGGAAATTGGTTTCCCAAAGATAATGGAAAAATATACCGCTACCGGAAATCATTTTCCCAAGAAAATGGTGAACCAAATGCGTATGATCAATAGAAAATCTGGATTTTATAATTCCCTGTCTAATTTTCTTCCATCCAAATGGGCTCTAATATATTCATATGACTGCATGTTTGTAGAGTCTTGGCTAATTACCTGCATCCAATTTCTTCAGAAAACTACCCTGACACGAGCTCTTGCGCGCACACGCACATATAGTTATCCGTGTGAATCAAAGCATATAGGGGTGACACTTAAACAACAAAAATATACATTGCATTCAATCTTTAATATAAAAACCAATTGACTTTTTGAAGAAATTAAAATAGGTAAATAATTTATTTAATTAAGATATAATATTTTCAAATACTTATGTGTATTATTAGATAATAAATCAGTTTATAAATCAGATAAATTATATTAAATTAAATAATAATATATTATTTTATTTATCTTTTTTATTCTCTTCAAGAAAAGTCAACTGACATTTGACTTTTATATTAAAGATAATGTAGTATATAACATGTTACTCAAATTTGTAATGGAACAGTGCTGTTCTGCTCCTACCCCAAATATCATATTTGCATTCAATAAACTAAGCCAATTCCCTATATATATATATATATATATATATATATAGAAAAGCTAAGCCAATTTCTTTTGTTTTTGTTTTTGGTGAACAGGGGAGAAAACTAAGCCAATTTCTGAAATCTCTTTCTGATGTTCATTGGCAAGCTGCAAAATGATTTTTGAGATATGGAAAGGGAACTTGTATGTGTTGATGATCCACGTTCTACCACTAATCTTATAAAAGTTGAATTATGTTTCTGAAAACAAAAGGACCTAAAAGTCTTTAGAAATATGAGTATAAAAAGAAATACTGGGATGCAAAAACTTAATTCTATAAAGTAACTTGGATTACAATTAAGCATTCTTATGGGTGAAATCAAAAGTATAAGTTAGAAACCCACAAAACTCATGAAACACATAGAGTTGGTTAAAATTAATTAAAAGAGGCAATGACAAACATTCACTAAAATCTAAAACAAAAGAAGGGAAGACAAAAGTAATTTTTCGTCGGAGTATAGGAAGACAGACACATGCATATAGTAAATTATTTTGATCGACTTGGAAAAAAAAATTACTTTGATTAATGTAAAGTTATAATACATATGATTAAAAAAAATATAAAAAAAATTTAACTTTTTTTACTTATCTAGTTTTTATATTAGGAATTGGATTTGATAATTACATATTATTGCTTCTTCTCCGTATTAATCTTGGGGGTGCATACATATACCAACTCTGCCTTTTAAGTTTTAAACCCTTCATCCTAACAAAACTGCAATTTGTCTCAGAATATTGTGCTCATTGTGCAACGAAGTGTATTACTAGCAGCATAAAAATTTCCATTTAATTTTCACATTCCCCAAAATTGCTTTTTAATTACTTGGTTTTTGCAAGAAACAGTAACTGATAAATAATAAAATTATAAAAAAAACGTACAAGAATTCGATGAAGCGGAAAGGAGGCGTTTATATTCTCGCCTTGTGTTCACAACGGCAATATGCAGTGTCAAGCATATATTTTGACCGTTAGGTCCGTTGCTCTATCGAAATCGTTCACATCACTACTATATGAATGCATTTGGAAATCGCTGCGGACTTTGTGGTTGTGAACGCTCTGAAATTGCAGGAACACAGCCAGGAGCTGCCAAAACGATTAACACGAGAAAGCGTGGGTTTATGAAGCCCCATTAGTCTCTCTGCATTTTCTGCCAAGTTTATCAGCCTTATCTCCTAATCGAACAGTGACTTGGACTTTTTGAGTCTACGCTTGAAGCTTCCTCACTATTACTGAACTGAATATATGCCTTTTCTTCTCTGTGTCCTTCTGTGCTCTCATGCATCTTCAGTTGTACGAGTCTTAAAGCACACTGTACTCCTAAGTCCAATGAGAATATCATTAGTTCTATGGCTTTCCTTCTTCTTCTGTTACTTTAGTTTCAACGTCTCTCTGGTGTCTGGGCATTCTGTCTGCTGCCTTGAAGACCAGAAACTTTTGTTACTTCAGTTGAAGACAACCCTCAAATTCGACCTTACTGATTCCAACAAACTTGTGTTTTGGAATGAAAGCGTTCCTTGCAGTGAGTGGAGTGGCATCACTTGGGATGGGGAGGGACATGTTGCTGGTCTCGACCTGAGTGGGGAATCAATCTCAGGAGGACTGGACAATTCTAGTGCTCTGTTCAGTCTCCAATATCTCATGCATCTGAATTTGGCTTCCAATTGCTTCAATTCAGTGATTCCATCAAGAATCAAAGATTTGAAGAACTTAACTTCGCTTAATATGTCAGGTTCTGGTTTTGTGGAGCAGACACCAATGGAGATTGGTGGGCTCACGGCGTTAGCCATTCTTGATATGTCTACTCAAGGAGGATCAGATCTGAAACTTGAGAATCCGAATCTGGTGAAGCTTGTTCAGAACTTCGGTGAAGTTAGAGAACTATACCTGGATGGCATTGACATATCGCTCAATGGAAATGAATGGGGTCCTTCTTTGTCGTCTTCACTACCTCATCTACAGGTACTGAGCTTGTCAGGTTGCAAACTATCAGGCCCCATCGATCCCTCCCTCGAAATTCTTCAAAATCTCTACATAATTCGTTTGGATGATAACTTCTTGTCAGCTACAGTGCCAGATTTCTTTGCTAAATTCACAAATCTGACACAACTGCATCTCAGTTCTTGTGATTTGAGTGGCACGTTTCCAAATAAGATCTTCCAACTACAGTCGCTAACTTACCTTGATCTATCATACAACGATGGTCTTCAAGGATCTCTGCCAGGCTTCCCACAGAACGGATCTCTCCAGACATTAATTCTAAGACATACAAATTTCTCAGGAGAATTACCAGATTCCTTAAATAACTTAAGGCAGCTGTCTAAATTAGATATATCTGGATGCCAATTTGATGGAGCACTGCCAGTTTCAATGTCAAATCTTACTGAGCTTACTTACTTGGACTTGTCATTGAACTCCTTCACAGGTCCAATTCCGCCTTTTGGTATGGCCAAGAAGCTTACTCACCTGGACTTGTCATCTAACTTATTTACAGGTCCAATTCCACCATTTGGTATGGCCAAGAAGCTTTCTATAATAGACTTATCTGACAATAACTTAAGTGGTGGAGTATCATCAGCACATTTTGAAGGCCTTATAAAGCTAGTCACCATCATTTTGCGGAACAATTCCTTTAATGGGAGTGTTCCCATGTCGCTGTTTTCACTCCCTTTGCTAGAGAACATAGATCTTTCCAACAACCGTTTTTATGGTCAGTTGGATGGAATTTCAAATGTCTCTTCCTCCACTTTACGATCTCTTGATTTGAGCAGTAACTATTTAGAAGGATCTATTCCTCAATTTATTTTTCATCTTAGAAGGCTTGAGATCTTTGTGCTGTCTTCGAACAAGTTGAACGACACAATACGACTTGATAAGTTTCAAAGACTTGGCAATCTAACTGCATTGCATCTTTCAAACAACAGGCTCTCAATTGATGTGAATGTTAAGAATGCTAATCGATTACCCTTTCCCAACATAAACATGAGGAGTTTGATGTTGGCATCTTGCAATTTGAGGCAATTCCCAGGTTTCTTGAGAAATCTGTCTGAATTAATTCAGCTAGATCTCTCAAACAATAAAATTGAAGATAAAATCCCCTCTTGGATTTGGGAGTTTGACGGTCTTCAATATTTAAATCTTTCTCATAATTTACTTCAAGAGAGGGAAAGAATCCCACATAATTTTAGCTCTTTTAGCAAATTGGTTGTGCTTGACTTACACGAAAACTTCCTCCAAGGCACCCTTCCATCATTTCCTTCATTCGCGTCTTATTTAGATTATTCTTACAATAAATTCAGCTCTGTTATTCCCCCTGACATTGGTAACTATATGTCTCGCACAATTTTTCTTTCTCTATCGCACAATGCTCTTTATGAAAGGATCCCTATTTCCATCTGCAATGCTTCACATCTTAAAGTGCTTGATCTTTCCTACAACGACTTCAGCGGGGTGATTCCTCATTGTCTAGCGAAAATTGAAACTCTTGGGGTACTGAATTTAGGGAAAAACAATCTCACTGGAAAAATTCCTGATACCTTTCAAGCTTCATGCACTCTTCAGACTCTCGATCTTAGCAATAACAATTTACAAGGGTCAATTCCAAAGTCTCTGTCCAAATGCACCACATTAGAGGTGTTAGACATTGGAAATAATAGGATAGATGATGGGTTTCCATGCCTGCTGAAGCCAATAGCTACACTCCGGGTCATGGTTTTACGAAGAAACAATTTCCACGGTCCTATTGGGTGTCCAGATACGAAGAGAATGATTTGGAAGATGCTTCAAATTATTGATCTAGCTTTTAACAATTTTAATGGTACACTACCAGGAGAATTTTTTTCTACTTGGAAGGCAATGTTGCTTGATGAAAATCAAACAACATCAAAGGAAAATCAGATCCACTTTAATTTCTTTATATTTAGCCAAGTGAATTATCAGGATCGAGTGAAAGTTACCATGAAAGGTCTAGAAATGAACTTGACTAAAATACTAACCGTCTTCACGTCTATCGACTTGTCATCCAATCGTATTGAAGGGTCAATTCTAGAAGAGATAATGGATTTTACAGCACTCCATGGGCTCAACCTGTCAAATAATAATCTCTCAGGCCATATTCCATCATCCATATGGAAAATGAATCAGCTTGAGTCCTTGGACCTCTCAAACAACTCTTTCACAGGAGAGATTCCATTAGGGCTTGCAAGTTTGTCTTTCCTTTCATTTTTGAATCTCTCCTATAATCATCTGGTGGGAGGGATCCCTACAGGCACACAGCTTCAATCATTTGATGCATCTTCCTTTAAAGGCAACGATGGTCTTTATGGACCACCTTTAACTCATAGTCAAGATAATGGACCACCACCATCACCACGGACTGCAAGTAACCACTCAATTGATTTTGAGCTTATCAAAGGTTTGGAATTTGGAGTGGTATTCGGCCTTGGAATAACTATTGGGCCTCTGTTCTTTTGGAAGATGTGGAGGATAAGATATTGGAAATGTGTAGACTACATTCTTTGTAGCATCTTCCCTCAGATTTATGTTGATCATCAAAGACATGAAGGACAATGGTTCACAGTTCTGCGTTGGAGCCGTTAAGAAACGGACCTTGTTCTACATACCAACCATCTATACTAATTATCCATGAGGTAAGGAAACCATTAACCATATACAAAAATTGCTGCATTTTTACCCATAAATAACTGTTCCTTGAAAATCTTTATTTTATATTTTGAGTTGCCTTTTTATTTTTGGTCGTTCGAAATGTGAGCGTATGTTATGTTTATAACATCCTTAGAAGTAAAGGTTATATACTAAGTTCATTATATCCGTTATGTCAAGTTCTCTAATCATATATGCATATATATCTTCTTGTTTCCTTTTTCTTTTCATTTGGATTTATTGTTAAATTATAATATTTTAAAAATAGGATGCATGATTATGTGTTATTGAAAAAGTTTACTTAATGAAAATAATCAACTTAATCAAAGTATATAGTCTTATGTTTAAAGGGGAGGAGAGTGTAGAGTTTGAGAAAGAGTCCCACACCCTTTTTGCAAATGATTTTTTTTTGGGGTGGGGGGGCTTGAGTCTATATAAATAGGGCACTTTGAGTAGTGTAACTTATCTCTTTTGTATTGTGTATTATTATAATTTTTTAGTGTAATAGTATTATAATTTTTTAGTATAGTTGCACGCTTTGTAAGTGAGACTTCTGCAAAAGTGTTGGCCAAAAAAAAAAAAAAAAGACTTCTGCAAAAGAGAGAGGGTTTTTCATGCTAATATATGACCGCGTGTGCCTTTAATGGTGATCATCTTTGTATGATTTTTCTCTGAAATATAAAATGCATAAAGCGAAAATTTTCTTCTACTTTTACTACACTCAACCTTTTTTTTTTTATTAAATACCCTCTTTTAACATATTTTTTTTAAAGATCATTTAAGTTAAAAGAGTTTAATGCATATTTTTTAATTTTTTAAACATATTTTAAAATTGTAAATTATATAAACACTTATTTATTTAGTATTTTTTTAAAAAATTAAATACATAAAGCTGGCCAAAATAATATTTTAAACAGGTGTAAAAGATAATGGGGTTAGGTATTTAAATAATAAACCATAAATCAGTCGGTATAATTTATGCTTATTCTTCTTTAAATTTTTTAATTTTAATACAATAGTTTTGAAACTTATCTATTTAAATATTGTCATAATTAATTTATAATGTTTTATAAATTGGGAAGAGGGTAGATAATTAAATTACGAGGGTACTTTTAAAATTTTCAGCATATTTGAAAATAATTAAATTAAATATTTTAAAATTTTTAATGGAATTTCAGGTCAAAAATCAGATTAAGTTATAGATTTTAAAAACAGGAGGCAGATCTCTTAATTGTTTTTGCTGAGTAAATTAAACAAACATGTAATTAATTGATAGTAAAATTTAAAAAAGCATTAAGTGATCGGACAAATAAAAAATAGAGGTTATAAAAAGGACCCGACTCTTTTCCAAATTCAAAAGCTTGTAAATAGAATCAAAGGGTTTTATGCTAATGAAGTCGTAACATGATTTGAAGGCCTCACCAGAACATATGTTAATATAATCCTGTATAAAAGTTAGATAAATTTGTTATTTGTAATAATATGTGTTAGTTTTTTTTTTTGAAAAATCATTTTTAATTATGTATATTGTAGCTACTACTTAATAGAAACCACTTCTTATATATAATGAATAGAAATATTTTGTGGAAAAAATTATATATCTAATTTGAAAGACAAAATAGATTGATGTATTATATTTAGAAGTAAAGTAAACTCCTACTCTAAATTTTATATTTAGAATCAGAAACAATAATATATATACACCCTAAGGTTTGGGAGCTTAAGTTACATGGGCAAAATTCTATTTAATTATCAATAAAAAAAATTCTATTTAATTAAATCTTTTTTTAATTTAAATTGTTTACTTATATTTTTTTAAGAACTTCGAATTATGCATACATTTTTAATTAGGAGAAAGTGTGAAGAAGTAATTCAGAAAATGTTCTTTTATTTAATAAATATATGTTCAAGCATTACTTCTTTGACTGGCTCCCATTTGTTATAAGCAAGCATGTTTGTAGGTATAAATTTGCGCGCACAAGAATTGAACCTTCGTGACGTAGAGAAAACTCTCTCTCTCTCTCTGTTTTTTTTGATAGTAAGAGAGACACTCAGGCACTAATCACCTGACCCTACAAGACAATGAACATTTTGAAGATCCATCAACAAAAAACGTTTCACATGCTCCGGAGGAGTATCCATTATCAGCAAATCGACTACCATCTGCCAAGCTTCTTTTGCCAAAGCATCTGCAACCATGTTAAACTCTCGATCACACTGTACCAATTCAACCTCCCAATCTCGACTGAGCATCGCCTGAATCTCAACTAAGACACTATAATCTAGATGGTCTGACATTATCGATGATCGGATAAGATGGAGAACTTCCCCACAATCACTTTCCAAGATAACCCGTCTAAATCCTCCTTCCCATGCAAGTTTAAGGCCCCATAAGACACCTCACGCTTCGGCAGAAATGACAGATCCCATCCCAACTCGATACATGAAACCCTGTATGAAAGACCCATCATGATTCCTGATAAGACCCCCACAAGTACATGTACCTGAATCCTCCCGTCTGGATCCA
>QFDD01005503.1:0-16249 GCA_006871305.1 Vachellia collinsii | reverse complement strand
GACTGGGACGCCGTGTCGCTATTAGTTGGGACTTGGGACATTTCACACGGCGGAGCGTGAAGGAGCGCAGATCCGTACCGTAATAACGAATGCGTCAACCTTGACCGTTTATTTTCCCCCATGGGAATCCAACGGTGACCATTGCACTGAATTGCTTTGGTCCCCGCCACGAAACAACGAGCGTGCGGGGTTTCTGTTATTTTTCCCGCAAATCGGATTTCCCTTCGCCGCGAAGTCGACTCTCTTTCTTGATTGTTTTCCCAATCTGTGATACCGCCGATGCAAGAAACAGAGCTCCACGATTTGGCCGACGACGCCGATTATGCTGCGTCGCAGCAACAGGTAATACCATTGCTAATTTAGTTCCTACTGTATCGCATTCTTTCATGAAATCGCATTTTGTTAGATTTAGGTGATTTGATTGGATTTGTTCGAATATACGTTGTTGGTTTACGGATAATCACAAATTTTAACTGAGGCAAGGAGTTTTGGCGGTTTTATTGATTTGGATCAGGCATCATCGAGCGTATTGCTGCGGAGCGATAGTACTAAACATAGTTCATCTAGTGAGCCAGACAGCTCTCAGATAGTTTTTACGAAGGACAATGTCGCTATTCATCCGACTCAGTTTGCTTCCGAAAGGATTAGTGGAAGACTGAAGTTGATTAAGCAAGGCTCGTCTCTATTTATGGTACCGATTGATTGTTTTATTTTCCTTTTGGATGAATGCAGTTTGTTTTTTATGGAAATATCAATCTTCCCTTCGTTGTAGTCATGGATACCTTATACAGCGAATAATTCGAATGCCATGCTGTCTGAGAAAGGTAGTTCGCATTTGGACTTTGATATTTTGATTATATAGCTAGCGTTCCGTATATGCTGAAAGTTATTCCTTTCTTATGTAGACAGAAATCTTTACACCATAAGAGCGGTGCCTTTTACTGACATCAGGTCCATTCGAAGGCATACTCCACCACTTGGGTGGCAATATATCATTGCTGTTTTGTCATCAGGTAAGGTAGAGCATATGAACTTCACAGATTTTATCATTTTTTTTCTCTTATCCTTTCCCTGCGATCACAGTTTCGTCCTTCATTGTTAGAGTTTTCTGTTCTGTCTCTATCTCAACTGTATCATGCTTTGATAAATCGTGGACTGTGTATTAGGAATCGTTATCCACCCTTTTTGGATTTTAACACTTTGATTGTACATTAATGTTTTATTACAGAGCTGTGGAGTTAATTTTCTTATTCCAGGCATCATGGGGAGAAAATATATGGATTTATCTTTTGTTTTGTTTTTATTAATTGTGTAGTAGATGCATTCACTTTGTTGATGAAGGCAACTAATATGGCTGGTTAGAATTTCTCACATTCAATGTGCAAAATTTACCTGTTTACTACTTGCATTTAACTTTAACTAATGCAATTATTGGTTATGCATATAGTTTCTCTTTTGAAGTCTCTTCTGGCTCAGGCATGATCCATTTCAAATATGTTTGTTATTCTAGTTGTACTTTTTTGAACTAATATTGATCTGATGAACAAGATCTTTGTGCATGGCTGGCACTTGGCACCATTGTTTTTTTTAAAAAAAAATAATATCCATTATGTACTTTGTATGGCTCAGTCTATATCGTGTTTTTTGCTTTTTTTTTTTTTTTGGGGGGGGGGTGTTCTTTGCAGGACTTGCATACCCACCTCTGTACTTCTACAATGGAGGAGTCAGAGAATTTCTTGCTACAATAAAGCGACATGTTCTTCTTGTAAGGTTAGTTTCTGGATTTGTGTCATACACTGTTTTCTTCTTATTTGCTTATTGATGATGCTATTTCCAGTCTCTTCATGATATAACTGAAAATTTTAACCGTACCTTGAATTAAAAAACGATGAACTTTATGAGGCTTAGCCCCAAGGCTTCTCAAATACAGTTATTTGAATGCCCATTACCTATTCTTACGTAATCCGTGAACACTTTAGTCATTTTCTGCCTCTGGGTAGCATTTTTCTCAACTAATGGTTTGGAGAATTGTTTATCTTGGTTTCATCATTAAAAGGGCAAATATGCTGAATATGTGTACAGAACTTATTCCTGTAGCCTATCTGGCAATTTAGTCACTTAACGGGATAGTAAATGGAAAGATTTGGTTAAATGATTTTTTTCAATACTAAACAGTGTGAAATTCTTGTGTGTGTGTTTTAAACGGCATATTGTCTCTCTCAAACATTTTAACCTCAAGTGTTCAGCCATGTGGCATATGGGCATGATGTTTTCTTATCAGCATAAAAAATGAATACAATTTATATGCCTTCCAAATTCATTGCCTTTATGTTGTTATTAAAAATATATCAATAATCTGTGGCTGAATAATATTTGAAAGAGATGTTGTGATTTTGATCTAGCTTAGTGCCATTTTCAGACTGATATTCTGAATCTCTCCTTTTTCTTTTTATGCCATATTTTCCAGATCAGCAGAAGATGCTAATGTGTTCATTGTTAATGATTTAAAGAATCCGCTGCAGGTATGTGGTATGCATGTAGAGTTGTTTGATTGGTTTTAGCAACTGGGTTGTTCATGTATAGTGTCTCTAACAATATCACTGTTATATGCAGGAAGGTACACATAATTATGAATTAATATCCCTATTTTATCTTGATAATCAAAATATTTGATGAAGAGCCCACAAAAATGTCATCCTTCTACTGACTTTGAAATTTTGAAGTTTATAAAAGCACACATGCATTTATGTATTTGCTAGCATGTAGGCAGAAAGTTTAGAAGAAGTGAAGTTCTTACATTTGGTATTTCTCCTTAGGTGTCTAAATCTTTTGTTTTGTGTTTGTGTGTGTATTATTTTTGTGTCCCTTTAATATTGATTTTCTTCTTTTTATCTTGCTTGGTTTGACTTCCAGAGGACTTTATCTTCATTGGAGATGCCCAGGGCTGTTTCAATTGCTTGCGAACATTCAAATATATCAGTTAATGAGTCCACTTTGAAGGAGAACCAAGAGATGATTGATAGTGGTTCTAATGATGGACGTGCCACTGTTTCTCAATATCATGGAAGATTGAGACATAGAGTTAATGATCCTGCTAGAGATATTTCTATTCAAGTTTTGGAGAAGTTCTCTCTTGTGACCAAATTTGCCCGTGAAACAACTTCACAACTCTTTGGTGATCAGAGTAATGGATTCAGTGCCATTGATAGAAGTTTTGATGAGACTAGTTTTGATCATCATAAGAAGTCTTCCAGTGTTGGAGATATTGTTCCTGATGAGAGTCGTGTTCCTTCAGATCCTCTGGAGGTAACCCTCCCTATTTGTGGGTGCTATTGCTATTGCATCGAGTGTTAGACCCCTCCCCTTGAATGGGTATCACACACATATTCTGTCTTAGCTGGTTGCCTTGTTTGGTAGTATTAAGCTTTTATATTCCCTTGTGATGGTGACTTACCTTATGCTTGCAAATAATACTTGCTTTGCTGTGTCGTCAGACATGCTTCTGAGTGTGTAATTTAGGAAAAATGCATTGTCATCCCACCAAAAATTTAAATTTATCAACACAAATAGCATTTAGAGGTATGAAGGGTGCACGTAATAATTCCATCTGAATGTCAGGTGACAGGGGTACTATGGAAAAATGTTCTACTATGTTAATTTCTTGTCCATGTAGTGCTCTTGTGGCTTCTGCCAATCTGTAAGATCAGTAACTAGTATGATTAATTTGGTTGTTTGGGGACATTGCTTTGATGATTGCATTTTGAGTATGCATTCCTAGAGGCTTATTTTGGCATACATCTGATATTTTTATACTTCAGCCATTGACTTTTCTCATTTTGCTTCCCCTTTACACCCAGCGATATTGATGTCATTTTTTTGTTTCCTTTACATGCAGTTTGATAAATTATCGAAAGTATGGGGAAAACCACGGCAACTGCCTTTAGGTTATGATGAGGTGAGTTGTGATTTTCACTTTTTAAATGATGTGTTTTTCTATCATGAACTCTTATGAATTAGGTTTAAGCAATGACTTTGTTATGGAAATGCTCTCTGATCATGATTATCAATGTTGTGTTTACATTATGGGATTCCATATTCATGAATTTAGTCTAAGTTTTCATGCGTAGTATTTCATGCAACTCGAGTCTTGGAGCCTATGGTTCTTATTTCTGAGCTTTCCCAACTTTGGATCTTATTTTCTTTAGGTTTTCTTAATTTTGCTCGTATATTACAATCCAAAATAATTAGCATTTGAAGGCATCACATTTTTACAGTGGGTTAGCTTCTTGGATTCTGAGGGGCGAGTTACAGATTCAGGAGCTGTAAGAAAGAGAATATTTTATGGTGGACTTGACCATGAGTTACGGAAAGAGGTCTGTGTATAATGATATATGTGATGATTTCCAAGCAACGTGAATTTTTCAAAATTGCTCTCTTCCCTTACAAAGCCTTGTAAGAATGATAGGTTTGGGGATTTCTGTTGGGGTACTATTCATATGATTCAACATATGCTGAGAGGGAATACCTGAAGGCAGTCAAGAAGTCAGAGTACGAGACTATAAAGAGCCAGTGGCAGGTTTCCGCTTCTCCATGCCTGTTTTCTTTAATGTGCATAGTTGTTAATATCTACTGTGAATTAAAAATATTTCTTTATGCTTTTTCCTCTGCAGAGCATCCTCCCAGTGCAGGCTAGAAGATTCACAAAATTCAGAGAGAGGAAAGGCCTAATTGACAAGGATGTGGTATGCTGGAAGCTGGTTCGGATGTTTATGAGTTCTCAAAAAGACTACATAAGAGCAGCTGGATGATGCACATATAGTTTTAACTGTCTTTTATTTTTGAAGGTGAGGACTGACAGATTGGTTGCTTTCTATGATGGGGATGATAATCCAAATGTGAATGTTCTACGGGATATCCTGTTGACTTATTCATTCTACAACTTTGACCTCGGTTATTGTCAGGTACTTATCATTTTGATGTATTCAGCACCAGAATTTTGCTGTGTCCGTTACCTCAAAATTTTTTCTGAAATCTATGAAATGGTGGCTGATTCTCATGCATTCCTGTGCTTGGTTATTGGATGTTAAATAATGTGATTAAGAAAAGAATTCTGTACCAAAGTAAATTACGGTACCACAAAGAGTTGAGGTTTTTCCGGCTTTCCATTACCATGCCTTCCAACTCTGACCCTGATTTTTTTTTTTTGGGTCGACGGTGGGGGAGGTGTTTCACAACTGAGAATTGACATTGCAATCTTGTGTCATTGTCCAGGGTATGAACGATCTTCTTTCCCCAATATATTTTGTGATGGGTGATGAATCAGAGGCATTTTGGTGTTTCATGGCACTTATGGAGCGTCTTGGACCCAACTTCAATCGTGATCAAAATGGCATGCACTCTCAACTTTTTGCATTATCTAAGGTTTATTCTCTCTTTTCTCTCACACGCACACTTTTGTATGTGACAACTTCCTTTTGATGCAGCAAGACATTTCCTCTACAAAAGATTTCACGCTCTTATTTTCATGCCCATCAATCACATTTCGCTTCCCAATAATTGAATTACAATCATAAAGACATGGTTGAAAGAACCATGCATGACCTGAATTAATAAAAGCAAAGGAACATAGAAATATGTTATGAATACATCTATTTCACTAATTGGAAAACATAAACTAGTAGATTTTTTTCCTCCCTTGAACTCCTTTCTAAATTTAGGTTTTTTCTGATTGTCAAAATGAACGAGATTTTTTTGTGGGATGGCAAAACCGTTGCTGTTACCATTGTCTGACATGTATAGTATCCTTTAATAGACAAAGACGCTGCACATTTTATTCCATTGTCACATCCCTTGTGGCATTGAGGTCACCTTTGATCCTCAATTCGATGGAGAAACTAATAACTACTATTTCACGCTTAACATCTCTTGAATCTGATAACGAATCCCAGAAACTATGAGCCAAATCTCTGGTCTAAATATGCCTTTTCTTCCTGTAGAAAAGTCATTAATCAATTTGTTGTTCTGTTCAATGCGTTTCACTAGCATTGGCACTGAAAGAGAGAGAGATCACTGAAACGTATGGTGTTATGTTTCTGCAACTTAATTATGGGCCATTTTTCAAGAACTAAAAGCCTAAAATCTGCATATAAACTTGGGTTTCAACTGTCAAAGAAAGCCAGTTGTCTCTATTACTTATTGTTACGAAGTATCTGATTCTGCAATATGCGGTGTTGAAGATTGCTATTCAATTACCCTCTAGTATAGCTGTTAATACTAGGTATTTTCATACAAGCAATGTCTTGTCTGACGCAAATCTTCTTGCATTCAACTTAGTGTTTTTTCCCAGTCTCCCTATGAGTAGCTGCGCAGATGCATCCATCCCCTCCAACTAGGGGAGATCATTGTGTATTTATACTAAAAAGTCAATTTCTACTTCATTTCATGAAATTAGATGTTACCTGGGTGATAAAGGGAATAGAAGTTTAGTCTGTCAATAAGTAATTAGGATCCTTGCATGTTATAAAGAGACTTCTGGTATATCAAACTATATAAGAAGCATTCATCAGTGGAAGCTGGGACTGATAATGTCTGATAATGTATCCTTTTATCATCCTGCCATCAGTTTTGGGCCAACACAAACGGGGCCCTACACATCTGCTGGAAACCTGTAACTAAGATTTGTTTTCATCAGTTTCCTTTTCGATGTCTGATTAATATTATATTTCTTTGTTGCAGTTGGTAGAGTTGCTGGATAGTCCATTGCATAAATATTTTGAGCAGCATGACTGCTTGAATTATTTCTTTTGTTTCCGCTGGGTTTTGATTCAATTTAAAAGGTCAGATTCCTTTAATCACTGTCATACATCTGTAAATTCACGCAATGTCCGATGTTAATATAGTATGCCTCTAAATTGTTAAATGTATTTTTCTTCCTTGTCATTTACCTGAGTGAACTTACTTTGGAAGTTCAAGAACAAGTCTGTTTGACTGTCTTCTATAACAAATTTATTACTCAAGACTTCTTGCAGACACCCCTGGATGTCCAGCCCTCATTAAATCATTGACTCCTTTTTCGAACTTAATCTCTCGCTCTCTTTTTTCAAAGAAGTGCAATTGATATGGATTCATGAGAGCAGGTTGTTAAGAATGTTATCTAGCAAGCTTTGCTTTGCTGGAGATGATTCAAGAGGAGATTACGCATATGCTTGCTGGAAGAGCATTTCAGCCTTCACATTGTGGGGAATAATCTCCCTGTTCAGAAGAATGCCCCACCACGCTATATAAGATTTTTTTTTGTATAAAATAGTAATAAATTCTCTGCTGTACTTTATAAATATTTTCCTAAGATCAAAGCCTTCTTGATGTTTCAACTAAATAGCTAGTTTCTAAAACACTTCTGATGGAGATTCCAATTGGATGCGCTTGATGTCAGTAACAGTCTGACAGATCTAGCCTTGCATTGGTTCTGACAGCGAGAATTTGTTGCTAAACAGCACATAAACTAATCAATGCATCTTCACTTGACATTTCAGGGAGCTTGAGTTCGGGAGTACAATGCGTTTATGGGAGGTATTATGGACAAATTATCCCAGCGAGCATCTGCACCTGTATATATGTGTGGCAATCCTGAAACGATACCGCAGTAAAATAATGGGGGAGAAGATGGATTTTGACACGCTTTTGAAGTTTATAAATGAGCTAAGTGGTCAGATTGATATTGATTCAAACATCATGGATGCAGAGGCCCTTTGTGTATGGGCAGGGGAAGATGGTGCCGCTCGAATACCTCCTGGAACCCCACCTTCATTACCTATAGATGATGTCTCGTTATACTCTCAACTAGAAGATGAAGTGTTATAGATGATGATTATCCCCATAATGTTCTTTTTTCTCTTTTTTGGAATACATAGGCGAGCATAAAGCTTGGATGATAACCAGAACAAAACAACAGATCACAGAATGGATTTAATTGATTTGCAAACATAAAATCTAGGGTATTCTAATATTCCCGTTTTTTTTTTGTCATTCCCCTGCAAATCTCAGGATGCTTTATCCTGAAAAGTGAAAGCAGCCCCTTCACCCAACCCAATCATTCAACCATGAAGCCTCCACTCTGCACATAAAGTGGTTTTGTGTGTCCCTCTCCTCGGCTTCTCGCGCCCCACTTTGAATCGATATGTTTCAGACTCTGCAACCTGAAATATTATTTTTCTTCTTTCTTTGTTTTTACTATTGGAATATTAGGCGCCCTGCTTGTTACAGAAAGCCAGCCATATTTTGTTGGAAAAAATTGTCTATTATTGAATTGAGTTGTCTAGGAATATTGAACCTCAAATTATGTGTAGATATTCTTTAAATTTGATATTGGATTTTTAAATTTAAAGGATTGCGCGCGCCCGGGGGAGGTGGAGATGAGGACCAGCTCCTATCAAGGAATATTTTTACATTAACGACATTTATTTAATATTATTAGCTCCTATTATATTAGGAAAATTAGTTAATAAAAATCACACATGGAAATTGAAGAATTGGATTTAATGGATATAATAAACGACATCTTTTTTTTAGGTAATAAAAAAAAACGTACATCCTTATAAACCTTTTACTGTAATGTTTTATGACCACCTAAGAAATGGAGAGAGAACCCGAGAAACACCGTTTATGATTTATCTAATAGATAAAATTCAATAAATGAACAGTAATAATGTAAACATGTAAAATATTTTTCAATAGATAACACGTTTTTTGGCTAAAAAATAGATAATACATGTTTTTTATAGATAAGGGTACATTTTTAAGCACATTTTTTGTTAAAATCAAGCGTATACCATCAACCCAAAAGCTATAGCTATCAACGAGGGTGTAACTCTATTTCATTAACTTCGAGTAGAGCATATGTCCTAACATCATGGTTCAATTATGATTTAGCTCCTCAACTGCGTCTCCGTCATGAGACAATTGCTGTTACACCTTAACCAACGATTCTCTTTCTCAGCAATTGTTTTACTGAGAATTAAACACATACTTTGGCTCTAATATCAATTTTTATGATCAAACACTTACCACTAGATTAAAAGATATAACTGTTAGTCAATGTACAACTTTATTTCCTTAACCTCAATAAAGCAAATGATCAAGCGTCATAATTTAATTATAATTTGACCAGTCATCTAGCCTTTGAAAAATTGATAACCTTAACTCTAATACCAATTTTTAAGATCAAGAGTTTACCACTAGATTAAAAATTATAACTGTTAATAAAAGCGTAACTCTATTTCTCTAATCCTTGGTATCACCGACCATCATATTTGAACTGTTATTTGGCCTCTCATCTGGACTCCTGACAATTGCTGTCATGACCAACATTTTCTACATTCATTTCAAGTGAGCCTTGACTGGTGAAATCATTACGTCTGGTTTTTTCGTTATGGATCTCTTGCTCTTCCTTCTTCCTTCTGCTGCATGTAAAAAATGTACCTAAAAATTTGTTAAGCACATGCATTACATATTTTATCTTATTCTTCTTCTTCTTATGATAGATCATCTCTAACCATAATGTTCTTCTTCAGCTCTTTCGTCGTCTCCGTCCATGGTTCCACTTCCTGGATACTACTGTTTGCTACTTGCACTATGGCATGAAGCATTGCTTGTGCGAATTGGACTCCAACCATCCGTAGTCAAAATCTTCAGTTTCGAACAGGACAATGGAGTCCAAATTCGTCATGAAAGGCTCATCGTCGAAACCAAATACTGCACTGTTCCCAGGCACAATCGGAAAATCTAGGTCACAGTGGAAGCTCCGCGTTTCGTCGATCCAAGAGTTCGTGATGGTACTGTTCTCTTCTTTCCTCGCATCCAACAACCCTGTCTCTGTGATGCTTGCGGAAATCGGAAAGTCGGAGTTGCTGATTCGTGATTTCTTTCTGGTTTCTTGGTGATCATTGTTTGAATCGATGGCTTTCCTTTTGTCCCGAGGGCGTCTCTTGTTCAAACGGGTGTTCCAGTAGTTCTTCACTTCGTTATCGGTTCTGCCAGGAATTCTTCCCGCTATCAGTGACCATCTACATGAGGTAGGAATTCCAGCGTACCAGTCAATTTATTATATATTAATTCACTATAATTTGTTTTGTGATATTCACGTGTTTTTGGACTATATGACAAGTCAGTCAAAACGGTGTCATTTTAGTAAAGTAAATAGGAGCGTTAGAGATGCTATATAACATTAACATCCTAAGTCAATCGTATGATTGTGTAACAAACACTTCGTAAGCAAACATGGTTTTCGAGTAAGTATACGCACCGGTTGCCAAGAAGCTTATGCAGTCTGATGATAAGGTCTTCTTCTTCTTCAGACATTCCTCCGCGTTTAATGTCGGGTCTCAAATAGTTCTTCCATCTTAGCCTGCAACTCTTCCCTCCTCTCTTCAGACCTGCAATTTTAAAACCCTTTGTCTGTTAACAACAGGTGATGGCAGCCGTTTGGGGATAGGTAGATTGATGTGTTGGTGGAGATTTGTTTGAAGAACCTAAAAATATTTAAAGTGACTAACACATGATCATCGTAGATAGGGACAGATCGTCAGAGACGAACTTGCCTGAATTTTTGGAAACTGCTTCCCAGTTTCCTTCACCGTGAGCTTCAATGTAGGTTTTCAGGATTAAGTCTTCCTCAGGCTGCCATAGATTCTTTCTGGGATGTGGCTTCAGTGCCAGTCCTTTGCTTTCCATGAGGTGACTAATTTTCTGAAGCTGTGAGAAAGAAAGTGAAATTCTGAGCGGGAGTTATATAGGAATGAAGCTCATAATAATAATAATGTGCCTGCCCTCGTGCATGAATCATGAAGCGAAAAAGTTAGGACCTAAGACTGTGAGGGCCCCAGATCAACTTTCGCTTTTTAATAATCGTTATATTTTGATGTAAAGTATATTTCTCCAAAAGACTTGCAGATTGACCAAAAAAAAAAGACTTGCAGAAGAGTCCCACTGATGGTGAATTTTTTTTTTGAATTACAAAGCCAAATTAAGCTTAGAAAAGGACACTACTAATTAAAAAGGAAGTTAGGCCCCCGTATAAATAGACTGATCAAGCAGGAGTTGACCCTTATAGCTTGGCGGAGAGTCTAAAAGAAAGCAAGTTTGGGAACTCTTTAAATGAGTTTTTTTTATCAGGATATCAGCACACATTATACTTTCTCTAGATACATATTATAATTGTACATTCCAGTTTCTATATAGCAAGTGATGAGTTATTTTAATTTCATGACGGTAAATTTGAATTGTATGGGAAATCGAGCTTCTTTATTCATAAACTGTAGAACCGTAGAGGGCACCCAATATGCTACTTCTGGGCCAGGAATGAGAAAGTGATATCTTTGCGACCTGGGAATTTATGCCATTTTAAGGCAGTGGCGCATTGGAGTTATGCACCCTTTGCTATTGCATGATTTAGGATTCAGCATGGTGCTTTAGGTACATTTTGATTGATTCTGGAGCGGCTCAAGATTCTGACTTTATTATCTTTTTACCTTTTTTGCAGAAGAAAAAGGTAATGAGATTGGTTCAGAATTAAGTGTAAGTAAAAGCTTTAAATTATATTAACATCACGTTATTTGAAGATCACCAATCTGTTCATATTCCTAAATACATGGCCTATGGTTTTTTTTTTTTGTCATGCAAAACCTATGTGACAAAAGAAACAGCATATGGCTTTGATTAGAAATGTTATTTGTCTGTCTAATTGGTTATATAGATGGCATGGATAGAGAACTAATGCCGTCTCAACGCATACTGAACCATCACTTTTCCTTTTGTTTTTTGGCCATGAACCAATCCTTCAATTATTACATCTTTGGCATGTTACCAGTATCTTTATTGCTGTAAATAGCACACGTCAGTGCATCACCTTATTTTCCTTTATTAGTAGGAATTGGTAGGTGGGGCACTCAGCAGGTAAATGTAATTGAGTATATGTCCTTGGAATTGGGAGATGCATGTAGGGCAATTAATCAGCAATGCATGTTTAATGCCGGGAGCTAGTGTAAAGCTAAACTGTAAACTCTCAAGTTGAAGAGGGGGAAAACTTATGTGATAACGTCCAATACTGCAATCATAGTTATTATTGGGGTGGTGATAAATAAACGATGGATTTTGAGCTTGAAAATTCGTATTTTATGAGTATACCTAGTTGTGATGGACTTAAAAATCGGTTTGCATTGATATGTAATGAGGCCTTGTAGCTATGCTCATTTGTAGCCAACATGATTGGTTTGCATTGATATGTAATGAGGGCCATGTAGCTGTGCTCATTTGTAGCCAACATGCTTCTTTATTGTTTTGGTTTTTAATGCCCAATTCATTCCATGAAATTATTGTTTAGACATTTTACATCATCAAGTACCTAATCAAAAGGTGTTTCTTCTTCACTCACAACGGCAGCCTTGACGATCTGGGCTAGCTACCATTCAACTACCCTTCAAGATCTCCCTCTCCGGAAAACGGCCAAGTTAGATAAAACAGTTTGAATTATGCTTCAATGATAGATGAAACTGTGGTCCATGTCCTCATTTTCACCGCATGTCCATTGTTATTCTGCGTGATCTACTGATGTTGGCCTGCCAAGTCAGTTTTGCAGGGCAACGACTGGCTTATGTGTTGATCTACTGTGGTTTTAACTTTTAAAGGGTACTTTTCCAAACACTTTTAAGCTGGCATGCATGTTTGGTGGGGGACCCGATAAGATTAAGATTCCCCTAGCTACCTTTCTCATTTTTCATTGCACACCTTTTGAGTGGAATAATTACTGACTGTTTGTTCACAATTGATTTGCACCTAAAAATGTAGGTCATTCTATATTCCACATGTTATTCCTAGGGGTGATGGTTGGAACCCAACCCAAGATCTGGTCTGGTAAATACCTTAGGTTGAATAAGGCAATTCGAGGTCTGATTCAGTCCAACTTCAACCCGAGGAGTCCAGTCTGGTCTGATTGGTCCAGTCTTGCTTCAGGGCCAATTTTTTTCAGATCGGACCGGGTTGTGTTTGTTCGTGTTAGACAAGGTTGTACTAGACCACCAGATTTTTGCTCAACCTTAATTATTCCCCTGCAAATCACATGAAACTTTCACTTTTTGCCCTGAAAAGTGAAAGTGGTCCCTTCACCCCCTCAATCATTCAACCATGAAACCTCATCCCTCTGCATATAAAGTGGTTTTGTATGTCCTTCTTCTTGGCTTCTTGCACCCACTTTGAATCAGTACGTTTCAGTCTTTACAACCTCAAATTTACTCGTTCTTCTGTCTTTGTTTTTACTATTGGAATATTGAATGCCCTGCTTGCCACAGCAAGCCAACCATTTTTGTGTGTCAGATTGGATGACTTTCTGGGAATATTGAGCTTCAAATTATGTTTAGATATTTTTTTTATTTTTTTAAATTCCATATTGAATTTTTAAATTTGAGCAAATGATTCGTTATATATGTTAAAATTTTTTAAATCTAATATGTTATTGAAAGTGAGCTTCGGAACAATAATAGTAAGGTTGTTGACATATGCTATATATATGCATATCACATGTTCAATTTTTATTAAGATAACAATATAAGTTATTTATATAAATTTTGAGATTTGAGGTCTCAAACCACAAATTTTGGTGCATAATGAGCCTATTTTGTGTACTTTTATGAGTATTTCCGGTGGCAAGCAAATAGCCATAATTTTGATTCGCTCTTGAATTCTGAAGTATCCGTCCGCCGAAAAATCCCTGTGGGGTAGCCTTTCGGCTGGATTCTGACAGCAATGAATGGACAAAATCGAGCCTATGAGGAATTGGGCCTCGATTTGGGCCTTTAATCCCTCCAACCCACCTTCACTTACCATCCTTCTTGTTCTGAAAAATTAATAATTGTGGTTTTGTGTGTGTATTATTTTGGCTGCATATAAGTTTCGAATTAATAAAAATACTAGTTTGACTTGATTAGATCATTTTCTTTTTCGCTCCGGGAACCACATGACCACCAAGCTTATGGGCAGCCTTAACAATAATCTTTCACTAAGCAAAAACACCCTTTAAAAAAAATACGTGTTTGGTTTTTACCCCCTTTTTTCCTAAACACAGTTGTTCTCCTGTTAAAAGCAATTCCAGATACTTTTTACATTAAATACAGAAATATCAACAATTCAAACTTTAATTCATGCCCAACTCAACTCTCAGTAACAGGTGGTAGGTGATTTGAATCCGCCATATTATTCATATTTCAAGTCAACTCTGAGCGATCGACCAAGGGCCATCTGGTTGATCCGAGGCTGTGGATTTAATTCTGTTTTTTTTTAAAATAAATAAATAAATTTTGATTTGGTATTTATTGGCAGAAGTTGACTGCCGTAATAGAATGCCCCCCCCCCCGGGTCCCCTCCCCTTGTGAAGAGAATAGAGTTAAAAAGGTGTTGGCTTAGAAAAGCGGGGCTAACATATAGAGACGTCACTTTCCATATCCGGAAATGAAAGCTGCTTTGGAGGAAGTAATGGGGAATCAGTGGGAAGCCACCAGGCCATGAGAGTGGCAATAATTCCACCAAAAGGAGACTTGGAAAACGGGGCAAAACAAAACGCATTGAGGTCTTTAGAAATGATAATTTCAGCTTCGCACCTCATCTGACCTAAAAACAGGGACAGCCAACACGACCCCTAAACACAGGGACAAGTGTGAGATCACAGGCACTTGTCATCCTTCGATGGAGACTCACCCACACACCTCCACCACTCCAATACATATCGTGGTCCTGTCCCTGTGGGATTGGACCATTGGGACACGTGGTCTTCAACCAAAGTCGGTGTCACTCTGCTATTTGATGAAGAACTGCAGAAGACTGTGGGTGTGGGATCACGTGGAATCCGCGTGCCTTTCTTCCCACCACTTCCTGTTGCTCCTTTCCTTCTTGTTCTGCGGGCGCCGTGCTTGGACCTGCCCCTTCCTTCTCTTTACTTTAATTTAATGCTTCCAATCAACTCTGTTTTTAATTCACCTAACACCGTTTGAATGAGTGCATTCAGAGCCATGGAGATTCGGATTTATAATATTCTTGTGCGTCCAAATCTTAAATATAAGAGTTAGATTAATGTTTATTTAGTGGAGTACATAACACTCCGATCCACTTGATTCTTGGATTTGTAATTTTTTTTCCTAAAATATCACTGATTTTTGCACATAATAATGGTTTTTTATCGGTGCTAATTATAATATACATGATTAAAGCAGTATCTTAAGGATCAACACACACATTTTATACATGGAGTCCTAACTAACCTAATAAATTTTTTTACATTCATAAATAAATTAGGTATCTGGGTGTTATATTAAATATGAGAGGTGGGATAATACTTTTCAATTGAAGCCTCTATCCATTGGATTAAAGTTTTTTGTTTTTGTTTTTTGCAGTGGAAATGGGATGAGAGTACGCTATTTAAGAGGAAAATATCAATCAATTACTGGATTGAAAAGTGAGGAGGTCGTAAGTGAGGGACACATAAACAAGATTCAAACAAGGCAGAACCCTAGAGACAAGGGATCACACATAGGGAACATTTGCTGTGTCCATAGATGTCACTTTATTCAACGTGCTTGTTATGATGTTTGTACCTCTGTGTGTGTGTGTGTGTGTGTGTGTGTGTTTGTGGAGTCCTTGCATAGGGCAGGTTTGGATCATTAATCTCCCTTTGTCGGTTCCTCTTGTCCACCTCTGCTTCCTACTCTGTCTGTGTCTCATCTTGACACTAACATGTAAGACCCAATAATATTTATTGTTTAATTATTAATTGTTGTGTGCCTGATGGATAGAGAATATATCCATCAAGGGCTTATATAATCTCTACGCATAAAAGTTCTCGCTAGACCTCCCACGTACACATATATACACTTTGATGTCAGTAATAAAATATGTTTCCTCCAACAATATCTAATCCATTAATCAAGGCCTTATATATATATATAAGTTGACCGTCCACACAAATAGCTTGCAAAGTTGTAAACTTGGAATGAATTCAATTAATGGGTTTCGCCGATTTTTTTGGAATTTTATTATTATGCTTAACTACAAATCTATATCAATCAATATATAGTCAAACTCTGGGGGAAAAATCATGTGAATATGAAGAGATCTATCTTAGATTTTATACAAAAATAATGTCATGAGAGAGTGAGAGTTATATTCTATAACATTATCATGTTTTTTTTTTTTTTTTTTTTTTTTTTTT
>QFDD01005502.1:0-17283 GCA_006871305.1 Vachellia collinsii | reverse complement strand
GAAATTAACCCTAACAGGGGATATCGATCCAGTGAGCATAGTGGCGAAGCTGAGGAAATTTTGTCACACAGAGATAGTTTCAGTGGGACCAGCAAAAGAAGAAAAGAAGGAAGAACCTAAGAAAGAGGAGAAGAAGGAAGACAAGAAGGAAGACAAGAAGAAAGACGAAAAGGAACAAATGGCTGATCTTCTTAAGGCCTATCAGAATTATTATCAGAATCAGATGAGAACTCAATACTATTATCCTCCTCAATACCCCACTTATTATGCAAAAAGTGTGGAAGAAGATCCTAATGCTTGTGTTATCTGCTAAATTTATGTAAATTTTTGAGTCAGTTTGATGCAGAATAATTAAGTTAGGAATAGAACAAGGGAATCCTTGTTCAGTGAGTAATTTTTCTTGTTTCTGGATGCAGAGGAATTAATCTTCTGTTGCTGTAGATGTACAGTGTTTACTCTTTGGCAGCGTGGTGAGGGGTTAAAATTTGTTCAAACTAAATTATTTAATTAATGCAGTAATATTTAACCATATGCTGTTATTAATTAATTATTAATATTGGCGGTTTCAGTTTTTGCGAGTGCGTAAGCACACTTGGGATTGTAATTTTTTAAGTCTGATTTGTCATTTGTGAGATTGTTTGGTGAGGTTAGATGACAGGCCGTTAATAAGAAATTATTATTTTATATTAAATTAGTTCAGATTTGTCGTAACAAACATTATTGTTGGAACAACATTAGATTTACACGGCAGATATATGGCTTTATTTTTGTTTATGTACTCTTTAAAAAAATAAAATATGTCAAAATTAAGAGCACCACAGCTTTTTATTTTTTATTTTTAAAATAAAACATGTGATGGGGATAATTTTATAGATGATAGAAACAAAATTACTATCAAAGAGCCGTGACGAATTAAACTCCTTACATAGGCGACTTTTAAATAAATCTAATTAATGTTGCGTCATATTGTGATGGGGACGACGATGTTGATCCGATAATATGTTATTTCATGGATACACCTTTTTTTTTTGTCAAAATTGATAGATAGAACATTAATTGTAAATAATAACTATGTAGATAAAATCTCATATTTTGAATTTACCAAACAAATATTCTGATATCGTCCAAAAAAGAATGTTATTTTCATTTTTTAATATAAAATAATGAAAAAAAAATATATTGTTGGAGGGAAGGGGAAAAAATATAGAAGTCAAGTTGTTTTCTGAAATTAAGGAAAAGAAGAGCAAAGTAGAGAATTAGAGAATAAGAGAGAGTTATTCTTATATGCTATATAAAGTGTAAAGTACATAAGATCCACTATAAAAAAAATTGATTTTCAGTGACGATAAAAGAATCGCCACTGAAAGTTCCGTCGCTGAAAGTTTCGGCTGCAATAAAAATAAGTTGCTGCTGAAAAGACTTTCAAGAGTATTTTCAGTGGCGACTTTTATTGTCGCCGCCGAAGGGTACTTTCAGCGGTGACAATATTTTCAAAATTATTACAAAAATAATTATTTTAAAATTATTAAGAAAAATAATAATTTACTTTAACGACTGTCATATCATCGCTGGTCGGTGCCACGTCATCAACGACTGCCACATCACCACCATTCCCTGCACACCACATGTCGCTATATATATGTCACCTCATCACCTAAGCCATGTGTCGCCACCTCACAATGCCACATGTCGCCATCTGATAAATCTGAAGTTTTGCCTCCTCAAGGAATCCAACCTTCAATCTCTTGGCCATGTGCATGAGCCTTTGTCAGTTGAGCTGCAATGACTTTGCATACTTTAAACGCATATTTAAATATATATATATATAATATTTTACTATACAATAAATTATAAATATTTATACACACACATATTTAGGTATATATATTATTTGTATATATATCTACACGTACAATATTTAATATTATTATAAACTAAAAATAAATTAGATGATAACTTTTAATTTTATATATAGAATATTATTGATTGAGTAATATATTATTATAATGAACTAATATTTTTATAAATTATAGAAATATTAATTTAATATTTTTTATTTCTTAAAAATATTATTTTTAGATAAAAAATTATTTTTAACACAAAATTTTACAAATAAAATTTAAAATAAATAATTTTTAAATATTAAAAATTAAAAGAATTCGTGCTTTCAGCAACGACATATAATGCCACCGCTAAAGGTATTAAATTATTAGAAAAAGTTAAATAAATATTATTTAATTAATTTAAAATTAAAAAAAAATCCTAACCTTCAGTGGTAACAAAAACTATCGTCGCTAAGATATAAAATTTTAAAAGCAAAATTAAATAATTAAGTTTAAATAATTTAAAATTTAAAAAAATCATAACCTTCATATGGCAACGAAAGGTATTAAATTTTTTTAAAAATTAAATAATTAATTTTTAAATAAATTAAAATTAAAAAAAATCATAACCTTCAGCGGCGATAGAAAATATCACCGCTGAAGGTATTGAATTCTTCAAAAAAAAAATTAATAATTAATTATTAATTTTTTAAAAAAAGTTTAAATAATTAATTTTTAAATAATTTAAAATTAAAAAAATCATAACCTTCAGCGACGACAAAAAATATTGCTGCTAAAAGTATTAAAGTTTAAAAGAAATTTAAATAATTAATTTTTAAATAATTTAAAATCTTAAAAAATCTTAACCTTTAGCGGTGACAGAAAATGTCGCTGCTGAAGGTATTAAATTTAAAAAAAAATTAAATAATTAATTTTTAAATAACTAAAAATTAAAAAAAATTCTGACCTTCAACAGCGACAAAAAATCACTGCTGAAAGATACCTTTTGTCGCTGTTGAATATTATCGCTGAAAGTTTATTTTTTTGTAGTGAGAGATGCTTTCCATTTATAGGCACAGTTTTATAATATTAATGTAAATCAATCCCATAATTATAGAAGATGCTATGGGAATATATAATATCATTATGAGGAATATCGACATCTATATAATATCATAACATTTCCTCTTAAATGTCAATGACTAAATATGTACCCCATTTAAAAAAAATTGCCTAAGAAAAACCTGTAGGACAAAAATCTTGTGGAAGAAAAAGAAAACAATGTTTATAGTTATAATTTATAATGTTGTCTCATTAAAAACCTTTTTAGAAAAATCCAAAGGAATAAAACCTAGATAAAGGAAAATAAATGCAGTGTGTATCAACTCTCCCTTTTGATAATATTACTTTGGAACCAAGTATATCACCATCATCATCTCTTGGAGGTGTAAAGACATGGTACTTCTAGAATAATAGATGAGATCTATCCATAAAAAATACTTTAAGACCTTTATACATAAATTTCTTGATACACTAATTATTTCTTTCAAATGTTCAACTTTCACTACCAGGCAATTTTATTCTTCCCAATTCCTTCGTTTCATGTTCTGTTTTCAAGCAATTCACAACTTCTAAAAAATCTTTAGGAATTTTTAATAAAACTTTTCAGGCCTTGACCGTAGCTTGGCTTTCTTGAACTTCCTTTCTTGTTCACCTTCTCTTCTCTTGCTTATCACATCACCAAGAGAGGTTTAATTTAGAATCCTTAGAAGGAACTAGTGAGATTAGTAAGTTAGTCACTTCAAATCTTACCTCTTCTCCTTGCTTCCTCTTCCTTTTCTCTACTTTTCTTCTTCCTCTCTCTTCCTCTTCTTCACTTCGTGCTCCTCCTTTTTCAGCCGAATATGCCAATGCAGGAGGGCTTTAGATGGTTATATTCCATCTATTAACTTGTTTTAATAATATTTCATATTAAATTAACATGTGGCTGCAATTGCTTGATTTTTTTCTTTGTCACATGGTGTTAGGAGATTAAAATAATATTTCTCCACTGGCCTTATCCTTGATCACGCCACATGCAGCCATTTGAAAAAAATATCATGGTGTCTCCATCATGTGCTTTATTTTACCTATGTAACCTTGCTTCCTTGCTAAAGTGAATCTAATCACTTACAAATACTTTTTGAGAATTCTTTAACCTTAAGATCAATATGATATCATCAATAATTTTTTTTTAGGGAATAATTTCCTAATTTTTCTGAAGCTCAAATTTGATATTTAGGTATTTTTACCATAATTTTCAAGAACATGCCTTATTCTTGAATAAAAATCCCTCAAATCCTCTTTTAACTAAATTCTCCATTTCTTGGGCATGAAACCATTTTTATAATTTCATATAAATCTTACAATAATTTTCCCCTTTTCTTGAACAATTATTTGAGGCCTTTTAGTATTTTTAATAATTATATTTGGCAAATAATCCTTTATTTAGCCAAAATTCAATAAAGAATGAAAATTCATTCTTGAGGTAATTTCTGCTTTCCATACCTCAATTTATCCTGAAATATAGTTTTGGGAATTATTCTCTACATTTATGTATTTATGGGGCAATTTTTTTATATTCTGATTTGAAAATTACACTTTTGCCATTACTTAAGATGTCAGGTATATAATGTGACTTTATGGTTTTTTTTTAACTATTTTATCTAACTCTTGGCTAACCTTATCACTTTTAACCTTTACTCTAGAGAGTCAAATACTACATAGTCCATAAGAATCATTTTATTCGGTAAGACACTTCCTAAAACTATTGCTCAACAGGGCTTGGTAGCATATATCATTATGACTCATTCTTGAACTTTTAAGCCAAAAATCCAGGATATGACAGTTAGTCAGAACCAGTACAACTCGCTGTGTTGATCTCCTTTCTCCAAACTCTCAATGATATTTTTCTAACAAAGTTCTAATCAGATTAATTGTTTTTAAAGCAAAATAAATTCTTAATATGACAAATTCACTCGTCTTGGTCATATCGCATTCTAACAACATAAACATATTTGATACACTACAAATCTATAAGTATTCAATTCCAACCATGGCTAGTAATGTTCTTATACTATTTTATTCTTTTGAGAATGAGAAGTATATAAAAGTTCTTGCCATATAAAATCTTCAGGTTCTTTATTGAATGTCAATATACATTCTTATCATGTTTTGCATCACTATGATTTGGGATGATCCACCCAACCCAGCCAAATAGTACATATACAAACTCCAGGTTTATTATAATATTATTCTCAATCACAGATAAACTTCTTATTATCATGTCATATAAAATATCTTACCAATTGTATATTATATTTCATGAATAATAAACGATGATATAGCTATTCTGAAGTTTATCTTTTTCATTTTTCACCCAATGGGTGAACTTACACATTCATTACACCTAAAGAGGGTCAAACTAACAACATCTTGCTTAAGTTGAGGTTTAAATATGCCTTTATTGTATGTTGAGTTAAACACCTCTGACTCTTTTGAAATCTTAACTAATATATAGTTTCAAATAATTTGTTACATTATATATGTGATTTGGACGATCGAACAAGTCATACTAATAATAAATTTGTTTGCATCAATAAATTTCTAATATATTATAACATGTTTTAATTCACATTAAAATCTTAATGAGATATCCATTTAGGAGATCGTTTAAACTTTATATGAAAGTATAAGAGTGAACTATCATCCCCTTCAAGTATGGGTCATGTAAACATACTTTTAGCCCACAAAATAAAACTAATAGTTATGTAGGAACTATATTGTTTTTTCTTTCATTTTGTTACATATAGCTCTTTAAGAACTACCATATAGTATAGTTGTTTGGGAACAATTATATTCATTATATATATATCATAAATTCAATAGAAATATGAAGATATATATAAAGATTGAAAACAAACGGCATAAACATCACATTGCAATTATATCATGATGTCAAATACTTATAATAATTTACATAAATTAATCATAGTAAAATTGAAAATTAAACATGATAAACCTTATAGGCTTATAACAATTCCCTTAGACTTTGCAATAACATGGGACATTTTTCTCTACAACTTATTTTCTTAAGCATCGTAATTACTTTTGATATTTCTTTTTCATAATATCTCATAATCCCCTAGGATTTATAGCTAATTTTAACATTTACTTTCAATAAATACATATTTATTTATAGGGCTTTTGTTTATATTGTAACACACACACACACACACATATGCTCATAATTTCAATAATCATATCAAAATGTTATAATTTTAATATTCACTTAACATTGTTATCTTTTCTAATTTAGGAGTTCGGCATGCAATCTCATAACAAAAATGAATTTTGTAATTGGCCATCAAGGCTACTACCTTTCAATGACATAATTTTCAAAAAATCATAAGTCTTCAAGACTCTATATAGTAAAAATATTTTTTGAAGCTACAAAACTCTTTTGTATCTTTCAATATTTGAACCATATTGATTTGATCCACAAAAATGTGACTAAATAAACAAATATTAATTCTCTCACTATTTTATGTACCCATACAATTGTTTAAAATTTAATTTAACCACGTTTCAACGTAAATAAAATTTTGCAGAATAAAACAAGTAAATGATTGCAAAAATTAAAATCCAAATATTTTCAACAATTAAATAACATAAAAATAAATTTTGCAAATTTTTCTAAATTTAAAATTGGCTAACATTAATTTTCCCTCAATTTAAACAATTTAAAATGGAACATAAAATAAACAACATTTGATTAAATAAATCATACATGAGAAAATTACAATTAAACCCAAACAATTAATCAAATATTTAACTTATGACAATTGATGAAATTGTATGTCTAGCAGTTAAAAGACAAAATAGAGTTAAGAAAACTTTATTTAGCCCAAGGCGGTTTTTCGGATATTCCACAAATGGTTCAACTGTCAAAAGCCTCCAAAAGGTACACAAAAAATTATTTCCAGAAATTAAAAACAATATTTTATTATCCAAAAGTTTCTCCAATTAAACCAGATAACCCTCAAAAAAAATAAATTCATCAAATAGAGCAGAAAAACGTTTTTCCCTGAAATAATAATAATAATAATAATAATTGATTAAGCCCTGTATCTGTGCATAAAAAACAAAAGGCTCAAACAAAGATTCAGAATCAACAATTAATCAGTTGAAACGGAAAGCCGAAAAGTAAAGAGGGCCTAGAGATTAAAAATTCGCCAAACTAAAATGGAGTTAAAAAAAAACGACATAGAAGTCCAAAATAGCCTCAGCCTGAGAAAAATAAGAAATTGATCAAATTTATTTAACTGTAGCCCAAACAGGAAATGCACAATCTTGGAAATTACTAAATTCAAAAATTTTGAAGGCAAACAAATATTTATACAAGCCTAAAACCGCAGGTTCAAGAAATAAGATGAAGTAAAATATTGTGACTTTAGCCAATGATAAGAAGTTAGTGTTACATAAATGTTGGCATTTTATCTTATTTGGCTGCCAACCAAAATAATTATAGGAGCCCAAATTACATTTTCAAGCTACCGGAAGTAATATAAATTTTTTTTTTGTCAAACCCAGCCCAATCCAGAAGATTTTTTAAACTCCATAAATGCATACCAAAACCCCTCTTCAAATGGAACTAGTTAGGGTGCTTATAAAAAATGATGAACCATCAAACCCATTAAAGCTATACCATCAACATCTAATTTGGTCTAGATTTGATTTTTTTTATTTTTTATTTTTATGAAAGAACTTATTTTAATGAGTATGAAATTTAAAATAAAATTAATCTCTTATATATCATATTTTCTAATAATATTTTTTTTATAAAAAATTGATATTTTTAGAAAATCAAATCTGAACTGTCTAAAATCAAATCTTAATGGTCCAGATCTAATGAGTTGGGGAGCTTATCACTTTAATGAATATCCTAATTAGGTCTCTCTTTAACGGTATGTGAATTGCATATGTTTTCTCTCTCTTGTATTGGAAGTATGAGTGCGATATTATGTACTTGTACACATAATCAGTTTCTTTATGCAAACCATCTTTTGGAAAACAAACCATCCGAGTGCATTTGTCCTAGAAGAGATAAAGTAACATATAATAGCATATGCTCCGTTTGATGCATAGAATGCCATCCAACTGTTCACCCAGGACAAGAATGACCAATTCAACCTTGCTTCTCCCATACACATAAATGATACTGATGGAGAAGATAAACAAATATAGCTACACTTGATAGAAACGTAGAAAACTGGTCCAAGAATTAGGCGTAGTAGAAACATACCTTCCTCGTTGAATCTCATGTCGCATATATTTAGATTTAGTTCAAATCATCTAGAAAAAGTGATACTTTAATTTTCATATACTTTATAACAATAGAAAGTTAAAAATCATGCAGTTTGACTTGTTAATGGTCTATAAAATATATAATTCAAATAAAAATGGACCTCTGGCTCATATATTTTGGGACTAAGAAAGTACACCGATTTTTCTCTGCACATAGATCTTCCTAATAAAAGAAATCATGTTCAATGTCAAGTATTAATTTGTATACAGATTGTGTTTAGTTAAAAGAGTTAGTCTCTTACACTATGATGAACAAATATTTATATCCCAACTCGAAGAGATGCCTTAATCCTCTTATGTATTATCTCTATAAAAATCGAGAAAATGGAAAATTTTCAACCAAATTTCTCGATTTTTTAACAAATTGAAATAATTAAAATATCCCATCTTCTCACTTCCCCAATCAAACCGGATAAAAATTAATTAAAGTTAAATATTATGTAAACATTGACTTGCTAATAATTATAAGGAATGATAGCGATCGATTAAAGCATGCAAAACAGAATTTTATAAGTTGTTATTCATTAAATAAAATAATTCTTTTTAAATTTTAATTTAACTGAAGACAACACATTTCAAAATAAAAAAATAGGGAAAATAAAAAAAGAAAATGTCCTATTAAAAATTTTATTGATAAGAATAACTTAAATCAGAGTGTTGGTACCTTTTATGTTTAAAATTTGCAGAGCACTGATACTTGAACTTAGGTTTTTTTTTCCACTAGTAAAATCCGAGTTAAGGTATGATTTAACTTTCCTTTTACTCTCTATTCACTTTTCGGACCTTTTATTCTTCTGCAACTATTCATTTAGCTAGTATTTTTCAGTTATAGAAAATATGGATACTACACATGCCATTCCTTAACATTGATGTATTCATTGGTTTTAACTAGTTGTCCTCCAGTAGTGTATTAATTGACCGTAAGAACTGAACTCTAATTTTCCATCCCAAGGAAACGATTCCTCATACCGAGGTCAAGCTGAATTTTATTGCTGAGGCTTAAGCGAACAGATGTTTGAGGAAATGATGCCAAGGTTATATTGTTTTCTTTTCTGCCCAAGTTGATGCTGAGGAATCACTTGAGAACATTCAGGTGATGAAAGAATATTTGGAAGTTTTTCTAAAGAAAATTAGTGGACTGCCTTCAGAAAGGGATGTTGAGTTTGCTGTTGATTCAATGTCAGGAGTAGGTCCAATTTCCAAAACTCTTTACAAAATGGCTCCCAATGAAATGCAAGAGTTAAAGAAACAGATTGAGGAGCTATTAGAGAAGAGATTCATTAGCCTAGTGTATTGCTTTGGGAGCTCTAGTATTATTTGTAGAAAAGAAAGATGGAAGTTTGAAGTTATACATAGATTATCAAGAGTTGAATAAAGTAACACTGAAGAATAAATATCCACTTCCTTGATTCCATGATATGCTTGACCAATTATCTAGACCGAGCGTGTTCTCCAAAATTGATTTAAGATTAGGCTACCATTAGCTTAGAGTGAAAGCTGTGGATATTCCAAAGACAACTTTAAGAGCTAGATATGACCATCATGAATTTTTAGTGATGTCATTTGACCTGACAAATGCCCCTGTGATTTTTATGGATTATATGAATTGTATCTTTTGACAGTACCTAGATCGATTTGTTATAGTCTTCATTGATGATATTATGCCGTACTCAAAATCTTTTGACGAGCATGAAAGGCATTTAAAAATAGTTCTAGATGTGTTGAAAGAAAAATGTTTATACTCTAAATTTAGCAAATGCAAATTCTGGTTGACAAAAGTGAGATTCCTAGGCCACGTGATCTCTCCAGCAGGGGTTTCTGTGGACCCAAGTATGGTTGATGCTGTACTAAAATGGGAGAAACTTAGAATAGTCACAGAAGTTCATAGTTTCCTGGGTTTAGTAGGCTATTAATGAAGGTTTATACAAAAAGAAGTCCTCTTGGATTTCCTTACCGCTGACTAAGCTTAAATGAAAGAACGAAAAGTTTATATGGGATGAAAACTGTGAGGCAAGTTTTTAAGAATTGAAAAGAAGGCTAACCACGACACCTATGCTAGTAATCTCTAATCCGAATAAGCCATATATAGTTTACAGTGATGCTAGTGAGCACGAACTGGGATGCATATTGATGCATAAATGTAGAGTGGTAGCATATGCCTCATGGCAATTGAAGCTACATGAAGAAAATTACCCCTCCCATGATTTGGAGCTGCCAACAATTGTACAAACTTTAAAGATATGGATGCATTATTTGTATGGAGTAACTGTTGAACTGTACTGTGATCATAAGAGTTATAAGGATTTGCAAGATCATAAAGAACTGAACTTGAGATAGAGGAGATGGATGAAGTTATGAAGTTGCTCAAGTATTATGACTACCAGATCAAGTACCATTCAAGGAAAGTGAATGTTGTTACTAATGCTTTGAGCCAAAAGATCCCTGCAGATGGCAATAATTAAGGTAATGATGGATGAACAGAGATTGTTGGTGAACTTTCAAGATTGGAGTTTGATGAGTCAGTTCCAAATAAGGGTAGAAAGGTTTAGCACTACTCAGATTATCAATGATATGGAGGAAAAAATTAAGGAAGCACATATGCAAGATAAATTTGAGTAGAACATTGTGGCTTGAATGAGAGAGGAGGGGCAAGAGAATTTAAGAAGACCCATGAGAGAATAATCAAATTGAAAGAAAGATATTATATCTCTCTAAAGTCTATTTTGAGGCAATAGATATTAGATGAAGCTCATAAAAGTAGGTATACTATCCATCTAAGAATGACAAAAATATATCACAAACTAAAGTAGTCTTTTTGGTGGCTTAGAATGAAGAGGGATATTACTAAATATGTGGCAAGATGTCTTACTTGCCAGAAAGTAAAGATTGAACATCAAAAACCATTATTGGGAATGTTGCAAAGTCTGCAACTTCCAAAATGGAAATAGGATAGTGTTACAATGGATTTCATTTTTGGATTGCCAAAAGCATCAAAACAAAATGGTCATAGTTGATAAATTGACCAAGTCAGCGCATTTCCTAGCAATTCAATCTAGTTATCCATTGGAGAAGTTGGCACAGCTGTACATTAAAGAAATAGTGAGTTTGCATGGTGCGCCAAAGAGTATTGTATTGGACATAGATCCAACGTTTACATCGAGATTTTGGAGATTTTTACAGGATGCCATTGGTACAGAGCCAAGTTTTAATATAGCTTATCATCTTCAGACAGATGGCTAATCTGAGAGGGCGATTCAGGTGTTAGAATATATGTTAAGAGCTTGTGTCCTAGAATTGAAAGGAAAGTAGGATGTTTATTTACCTTTGGCAGAGTTTTCCTATAATAACAGTTACCATTCAAGTATCCAAATGGCTCCATATGAAGCTTTATATTCTCCATTGTGCTAGACTAAACTCATAGAAAGAAGCTTTATATCAATGAGTTGTTAAGTTTGAGTTGTTATAACTCATGTCAATGGATAGTTATTGATAAGAAATGCATTATAATATTGTGTAGGCTTTGAAAATAGCAAGGGAGCCTACCAAGAGCAAGGGACAAGAAAAGCCCAAGTCCAAGCCAAGTTAAGGTTAAAAGGTGGCAAATTTACTAACTTGTGCATTAATATTGCTATTGATTGTTATTTGTGATTGTTTGATATGATGTTTGATTTAGTTAAGCTATGTGATGTTTGAACATGTAAATCCTTACTTGTTTTATGATTTGGCTATGTGCAAGTTTTGAGTTAGTTACATATAGTAATGTTCATACTCATGACTAATTAGTTCACTTAATAAGGATCATACATGTTGATGTGTTAGTTAGTAATATTTCCTAATGAGATTTTCAAGAAATCTCATTCTCTCAAAAAATGCAACCCTTCAAGCCCAAGTTTAAGAGGTGGAGAAATGTCTTCAAGATATTGTGAATGTGTGATCATAAGGCCAAAGTTTGTATTTAAATGTCAAATTTATCATGTGGAAGTTATATGTTAAACCTCAACTTTGATGTGCATGCTTTGGATATTATGTAATTATGTTGATTATGTTAAGCAAGCATGAATATGAAATGTATGAGCACATATAGTTCAAGAAAAACAAGTTATAAATGGAAAAAGGGTCCAAAACCCTTAATAAATCCCTAATTTGTGGTAAGATAAAAATAGGGTAAATGAGATCTAAATTCTATGAATATTTTGAATTAAATAGTAAGCATTTCAAACTTTAAAATGAGTCATAGTTTGTCTAATTTGGATATGTACAAAAAAGTTATGCACTTCAAAAGTTTGAGAAAAAATATTAAAAATTGAAAAATAACAAAATAAACAATGTTTTTTCACGAGTTATTCTATTTTGCTTGAGCATGAAAATAGCCAATTGTGTATTTTTTTTTTCCTTGTAGAGAATCGAACCACTTAGATTCGATTTTTGTAGAAATAGTTATGATTTTTCAAAATTGATAACAATTTTAAGGTTACCAAGTAAATAGTAACCTTAGAAGTAATTTTAAAAGTTCATTTGATTCACTAATTTTAAACTTTATAAAGTATTCAAGTTGTCTAGTAATGATCTCCATGGTTCATCAAAGTAAAGATAAGAAGTGTTACAACCACGTTTGGGTGTTTGGCAACCACGTTTGGGTGTTTCGAATGCATTCTACATGATAAAATCCCGTTTCCATTTTTTTAAGTGTTTGGAAATATTGTTTTGTGGAATGCATTATCATAAAACGGGGCTTTTGGCAGAATGCATTGTTGAGGCTACTTTTGTGCTGACTCCTTCACGCAACCCTCAACCTCAGAGCCTACCACACCCATCTTGTCACCACTTCCCCACCATCCCTCAACGTATTGCGCTCCCATTGGCTCCCCCTCTCCTCTTTTTTTTTTTGAGTAAACCCTCTCTCCTCTTTCAATGCCTCCAGCTTCTCTCACCTACATCACCCTCTAGATACATCTCTGTAATTTCACTTGCATGTTAAAAACGAAAAAAAAAATTATGATTTATTGTTGAATTATAAAAATTATGAAATAAAATTTTATTTTTTAATGGTATGTAATACAAATATATTTTCCTTTATTTTATTTTTTCATAATTTTATCACATTATATAAAATAATATATATGTATGTAATAGTTCGGTTCGGCTGAATTTTCGGTTTTTTTACTCACCCATACATGGTTTAGTGATTCACATATTTGTCGTGACAAGACGTGTTCTAGGAATCTTCGGCTAATGTACGATCATTATCAACACAAATGAATCTCCTTCATGACAGAGTTAGAAATCAAATTGTACAAACTTTACAATCCAATTAATTATATAATGTTATTATTACTTGCACAATTTTACTTTTCAATTATATGTAATATAAATATATTTTCTTTTATACCATTTTTTTTATCATTTTATTTTCTCTCGTTTTAACACAATATATAAAATAATGTATATGTATTAATGATCTTCATGCTCTTTTAAGTAATTTTTCTCAAAAAGTCACTTTTTCAACATTTATCCAAACATAAATATATTATACCAAAAGTTATTTTGAATCTAACCTATCCAAACATAAATATATTCTATCAAAATGCATTCTGACCAAAACTCCTTTTTTCAAAATGCATTTTCCCAAAAATCATTCTCCAACGGTTTTCCAAACAGGCACAATATATTCCTCTATCCCTAGTTCTAATGAAGGAAAATTGAGGATATAGGTTCAACTAATGATTATGCTAAGTAAGTGATTTTTTCTTTTTGTTTTTAAATGCAAGGAAATTTTATTTGAATATTATAGCTTTTTTATCAAGTACACATATCCTTCTCCTAAAGACAACACTATTTATATTTTAATCTTATAATTAATAGAATAAATTTTGAAAATATGCAGTTTACTAAAGGCCCAACAAGATAGTCCAACCCAAGTGCAAGCGCTTTTAGCAGGGCCCATGTTGAAGGCTTTGCCTGCAATATAAATATGTTTGGGGGCGGGGAAGAAAGGAATGGATTCAATTTTTTTTATACATAAAAATTTACATGAGATGGTCTCAAGGGCTCATAGAATATAACTACAAACTTAAAAAACAATTACAAAAGTACTTACATATTGTTAACTAACAAATTCTCACATCAGCAGAAATATTTAAACTCATAATTGATTGGAATTATTAATGACCTGTATTTTAGAAAAGTCAAGCACAGAGAGTGACAAGTTGTTCTAATTCACAGATGCATAGCGAACCTTACTATAGTAGATTATCTCACCAAACTGTCTCATAGTATGGAAAGTCATTTTGGTATCTTTCATTAACTTCCACCTATTTGTTTATAAAGTGGATTTTGATGGAGGAAGTTAATTTCTTTTAATAGTTATTGTTTGAATTGTAATAAAATCCAGTATTTATTAAAAATATAAATCAAAAGTATAACATGAATTCTATATCTAATTATATTATTAATAGGCGAGAATTCTCCAAATTTCGTGTATGACATCTTGAGTAAAATACTTTGATCTTCCTTTTATTTAATTCTAATTACAAAAAAAATTTCTTGAAAACATATTTTAGTTCAACCTATTAACATTATTATTTTTTAAAGATTTTAAATAAACATAATATTTATTGATTAAGAATTATATTGACCTAAATTACATTTGACTAATTTATCCCTAGGCAAGAACCTACCTACTTGGTTTTCTAAACTTAAGACACAGCTGCCAAATTAAATATTGATATCTTTACTCCTAAATATGCAAATTTAAATAACTAATTTGTAGAGAATAAAAAATCTGATTTAGTTATTCGTTAAAACTGTGTGTTGATTTTTCTAAAATATTAACTTTAATCATTTACATTAAAACTGCTCATTGATAGAAATTTTTTAACATGTGCAATCAATGGAAATAATTTAAAAAAATTGTAAATTAAAAAAATAATGTGAATTGGGGTCTTCCATTTAAACCAAAAAAAGAAAATCATTTAGTTAGTTTTCATATTTATCATAAAAGCAAACTTCCTAACTGGCTTTCACTTTTGGAATTGGAGGAGTAATTTTTTTTTTGTCTACGGTAATAAAATTTTATGTTGGAGGGTAGGCTCATGCAAGCCGAGCCGAGGAGTATTATTTACTAGCCTCATTCGTTTGCCTTGGCTCCCACAAGCCGAGCCGAGGAGTATTATTGCCTAGCTTCCATCGTGTCTCCTATTCATTTTAAGCCTTTTATAGGGACAAAAGAACACTTGGTGGGGATTAAAAATAATAGTCGAAAACCTGTGCGGCCCACAACGAAGATAGTGTTTGATTCCATCTTCGATGATTGCTGAGAAATAAAATAAGTTCAGACTTCCTAAATTAGTCCTTGATAACCAACCATGAAGACTATGGTTAAGTGAAAGTAGTTAGTTTCTTATAATATAAAAATCAACGTTGGAACTCAAATTTAATAAAAAGGCTCCTTGATGGGGAACGTTCCTTTTAATATTGCTTATCAATTCCCACTGAAACACACCAACACAAATTTCTTGACCATTGTTAATTTCAGTTCTGCAGAAAGCTTTCTATTACTGTATATAACTCAGATCAAGGCCGTAATGAACTGAAGCAAATTCTATCACTTTCCTTTCTCTAAATTAAACAATGAATACTGCAGATTTAATATTTTATAAGATTTTATTATAATATGGAGTGCAGCATGATAACTACGTACTGTATATAAACTAGACTAATTAATTCTTAATTTCATTCCCAAAGCCATGTCCCAAAGTTAAATCAATGTTTGAACATTGTACCAGATTCAGAATCAAATAACACCACATTGAGTATTTCCCAGAAAATGGCCAAGAAGATATACGGGAAACTCATAATTAATTAATTAATTGATTGCCATATGCTTCAACAAGTTCCCAAATCCCAGGCTTAACTATACTCTATAACACACTACAGAGAGAGTTTCTGACAGCTATTCATCTTCTTCCTTCCACATCTCAACCCAGTTCCTCTGAACCTCTTCAAATCCGAGAAGAGACTCTTTTCTCTCTGCATCAAAACTAGTGGACAGCGAGCCATAAGCTATTCCAAGAGCTGAAGCACCGAATGTGAACAGAGTTGTTGTGAATGGAAGCCATAGAGGCACATCCCAGATTTGCTTCTCCTTTATAACACCAAATATTTGAAGAAATGCCAGACCCAACCCCATTGGAAGCCCAACTGAAACTAAGATCCTCACTATCATTCTGTTGTATACTTCTTGAGGTATTTCATCGTTCTCATCGTTCTTCTTCTTCTTGTCGTCGTTGTCGTCGTCGTTTACCTTCTTGCTTCTCGTTTCGATTGATCTGTTTGAAGCTGAAAAGCCTTTCGCATTTGCGTGTGGCTTGAATCTGTGCTTGGTGGTTGTGGGTTGAAAAGATGGGATTTTGGGTTTTCTGGTGGGAGATTCTGAGAGATGAAGAATTGGGTTTGATGCGAAAATCAGGGTTTTCATGGTTCTGGGGTTTCAGGATTTAATTTGAGATCGGGAGATTCTTATTGGATTCTGAATCTTATCCAGAGAGTGCAGGGACGATTCGTGGTTTGAATTGGATCACTTGAGAGAGAGATATTTGATGGGGTTTGATGGGATTTTTATCGAAAGATATTTTATTTTCCAATGGAACACTGTAAATTTCGTGAACAGGGTTGAGTTTAAGGAGATGGTTAATCCTCGATAAATCAATTTTTAAATCCGTTGTAATTTTTTCTTTATTTTGCTTTCTTCAGCTGATGTCACTTGGAGTTCCCTTGGTATTTCCACAGCAAAAACGCAATATATTATATTATGGCGCGTTTGGTATGAAAAATCAATTTTAATACAAAAGAATGGAATAAAAGGAAAAATGAAAGGAATGAAAAAAATTCTACATCTTTGGTATACAATAAAAAAGGAGCTAGTTTGATAGAAAAATTGATGTTTGGTAAGATGAAAATAATAATATAATATGAAAAAAAATAAATGTTTAGAAGTAATAAAGCAATTTTTGTTGATATAATAATGATAAAAATAATTCTTTTTAAGTACAGTTAT
>QFDD01005501.1:0-17873 GCA_006871305.1 Vachellia collinsii | reverse complement strand
ACACACACACACACACACACACACATCTTCCTTCCTCCAATGTCAATCATTCTATGAGAGCGAGTTTAATTGACGCAGATATTGGTACTGGTTTGAGTGAGGATCTCTCCATGGAAGGCTATGCTTCATATTTTGTGGGTAGCTGTCTCTTTCTCTTGCTTCTCTTCACTTATACTCATAATAATCTCCACTTGTGCTACTCCTCACTTGATCAAGATCCACCTTCGTCCTGTAACTCTTCCCTTCTGCATTCTTCCAGAGATTGCCCCATTCCATATACAACCATCACTACTGTTAACAATATTGTAAGCTATTAATTGCAAGTCATTGCCTTTTATTCTTCTTTTGAACGATCATTTATGTATTGACTTTTCTGTTTATTTATACTGGCTGGTGCGTGTGTGGGTAGCGGCCGCCAAGGGCGAGTGATTTGCAGAGAGTAGAGAATGGATTGGCAAGGGCTCGGTGGGCAATAAGAGAAGCAGCTAGAACACGAACATATGGTTCTTTCAAAGATGGCGACTTTCTTCCCTCTGGATCTCTCTACCTAAACCCTTACGCCTTCCACCAGTTAAGATCTTCATCCCCCACTTCTTCCAGTTTTAAACGTTTTTATTTCAACAATATCGTTGCATTAGACTACTAAAACATATACAGAAAAGTTTAGCCGGACATATAAGCCAACGAAAGAGTAATCCATAACCCGTAAATTGCTACATAGTAGTAATTTTTTGCAGTTTATTTGAAGTTATATAAAGTACTTATGTGCAGTTTTGACGTGTTTGTTATGAGATAATTGGATTAAAAAAATAACATTTTTGGGTGCTTGGTATTAGCGGTTTTAAGAAGTTAGTTGTTTTGGAAATAACTAAGGAAATTCTATTTTGCCCCTTTAACATATGTAAGCTACATGCTCAACAATTGAGTTTGGCATAAGAACAACAACAAAACGGAAGTCTGTTTGTCCCATCCCATTGAAAACGAAACTTGATAATGAGACGATATAGTAAAGACACAACGAAAGAAAAGAGGAAACCTTAACCTAGCTCAAATCACACGTACAGTTGGTTAACGAGTAAAAAGGAAAAGAATATGGGTAGCCTCAGATTCTGAACCAAAAAGATGTGGAAGGGAGACATATAAGCCTAACTCTTCCATTTACTAAGCATCGCCAAACCTTAGTTCGTACGTACGTTGCCTGGAAACTCCCGCATGCTCAGTTAAATTCCATTCACCGAATTAGTAATGCTGAAAAATTCTTCCTCTACGTACTCTAGCCAGCCCAATTACTTCCGCATGGTCCCCTGATCCCCTCCCCACTACCTAATAATTACCTCGTGCATTTGTAATTCATTATTAGCAGACCTATCACCAGAATTAACGTCACCTACATGCACTGTGCTTTAACCACCACTTGCCTTTTTGATAATAAGACTTATTCATGTCCTCAACACACACACACACACACACGAGGTGTTGGATTGTGATATGGATGAAACAGGAGTTACAGAGAAATGGAGAAGCGCTTCCGAATATGGGTGTACAAGGAAGGAGAGGGGCCCATATTTCACAGTGGACCATTGAATGATATATACTCGATTGAAGGGCAATTCATAGACGAATTTGAAAGTGGAGTGAGTCCTTTTCTAGCCAAAGACCCCATGGAGGCCATCTCTTTCTTCCTGCCACTTAGCGTTGTCAATATCGTCCTCTACGTCTATAGACCTTACATCGATTACTCTCGACTCCGTCTTCAGACTATCTTCCAAGATTACATCCACTTAATATCTCACAGATACCCTTTTTGGAATCAAACCAGAGGCGCCGACCATTTCATGCTTTCTTGCCATGACTGGGTACGTACCTACGAATAAACTACATTAATTACTGTTACTGAAGCACATGTATATGCGCGTGTGTGTGGGATATAATGTGTTCGTTAATTTGTTCTTGATCTATAATCAGGCACCGGATGTTTCAGCGGCCAATCCGAAGCTTTTCAAGCATTTGATTAGGGTTCTCTGTAATGCAAATTCTTCAGAAGGGTTTGAGCCGGGGAGAGATGTGTCGTTGCCTGAAATAAAGATCCCATACGGAGGATTGGGCCCTCCTTACATGAACAAACCTCCAAGCAAGCGGACCATTTTGGCGTTCTTCGCCGGCGGAGCTCACGGCGCCGTGAGAGAAACACTCTTCAGGTATTGGAAGGACAAGGACAAGGACATTCAAGTTCATGAGTATCTTCCAAAGACAGAGAAGTACAGTGAATTGATGGGAGAGAGTAGATACTGCTTGTGCCCAAGTGGATACGAAGTGGCGAGCCCTAGGGTTGTTGAGGCTATATACGCTGCTTGTGTGCCGGTGATCGTGTCTGATAATTACGTGTTGCCATTTAGCGAGGTTCTGAACTGGAGTGAGTTTTCGGTTCACATTCCGAGTTCAAAGATAGCGAATATAAAAGAGGTATTGGGAGGGATTTCAATGGAGGAGTATTTGCAGAAGCAGGAGAAGGTGATACAAGTACGGCGACATTTTGCGGTTCATCGGCCGGCCAAGTCCTATGATCTTATGTACATGGTCATGCACTCGGTTTGGCTCAGGAGGCTCAATATAAGATTCCCACCCTCGTTACTCCATCTCAATTAACTTGCTTCTTACTGTACTAGATTAATTATTCTCAGATCACCATGCACCTTATTTCCCGTTACATTCACATAGATTGTAAGTAATTTTTATATTTTGAATTAATTATATATTTAACTAGGCCTGAAAAAATATATGTACGAGCAGCGAACTTAATTTAAAAAGATTACGTACATGCATGTTTTTTTTTTTGAGAATTTACGTCAGAACCAACTAAGGGGATATATAATATATAACAACTCTCAAACACTTACCAATTATAAGTAAAAATGGTTCATTAATTAATTGTGATTCTTCCCCGCCCCCCCCCCCCCACGCAAAAATTTACCCTGACCTAGCATGAGTTTTTTTTTGCTTGGGCATACCCTTTTATTCTAACATTCAAGCCAATTGAAAAGGCATAATATAATAATCTAACCCAATTTTTATGAGATTCCAACTTAATTTCATAATTTTTAGTAGGAGTGTTAAAGAGAGTTAACACGTCAGTTACCCTTATGCAACCCACTATGGTGAGCCGCCAACTTTTTTTTTATATTTTTTTTACTTATAATATTTTTTAACTTAGATTAAAAATATCTTCTTTTTTTTATTTTTTTTAATACCTAAAATGAAATATCTTTTTTTATAAATTTAATTTATAAAAATGTACCATAATTTGAATATAAAATATCTAATTCAAATTTTAAACAATACAACCTAAATATATATAATACAATTTATAATATTGAATTCAAATTAAATATAAATCATAAATCAAATGATCAACAAAAATTCAATATTAATTAATTTTACATTATAATCAGAAGTTGTTCATATATTCTTTTATAAATTATTTTTATTTTATTTTTTTAAAAAAAAATGAGCTGATAGGCTAACTCGTCACTGAGTGTTGACCAAAAAGATCCACATTAAAAAGAATATACTTTTTATCAACCTAACCAACCACAGGTTTGTGATTTCAACCCATATTACCATATCTAATTTTCAGTAACCTAATGGTGATTTCTTCTATTTTTTTGAAACCTGTGGGTAATTTCCCACAGGGATAATAAATATCATGTCATGTTTTATTTTAATTTGCTTTTCGGTTCTATTAACTTCCTATATATTATTTTTTAAATTTTAAATGTTTTTTTAAAAAAGAGCATAACTTCCTAACCATGATTAATGATTTCAATTTATTGGTTGAATTTATTTTGGATTTTAAATCACGCGAAATAGAAGCCTAGAACAGCACATTCGTATCGATGTTGAGTATTTCTTGCTACTATGATTCCACTGAACTTCTTAATAAAAAAAACGGAAAATCACATCAGATTAACATTCAAAGAAATTAATTACTTCACCTGAGAAAGCTATGGAAAAAGAATCTAGCAAGGGATCACTATTGGAAAACTGGGTATCAAAACTTAAACAAAAACCCTCTAATTTTTTTTCCTCGAAAAGAAAAAAAAGGAAGAAGCAAATGGAATGGTATTTGCAACCTCCAGTTGTATTGGACTCACTTGCTCACCTTTATAGGCAAAATTTCACCAAGCCACTTTATCTCCTCTATTCACCATACCCAACATCCTGCCCCAACTTTTCAACCAGCTACAATGCTAAAGGATCGATTTTCTGCCTATAACCCTAAGCAATGATCAAGTGTGCTTAAACCAAGGCCCCACAGCGCCGTTGACGTGGCCATTGCTGTGGATGCCCACCCCATTTGGAGTAACTGACGGAGGGAGCCCCACAGGCAATGGAGGGGAGGCAGAGGGATATAATCCATGATTGTGAGGAAGGGCATGTGGACTCACTAGAGGACTGCCAGCTGGACTCCCCTTGCGCTGTTTAAGGGCATGGATCTGCCTTAGCCCTTCCTCGTGGATGCGTGACAGTGTATCTAACTCTTTCATTGACAGAGCCTCCAGACCAGCACCGTATAGAGGAGCATGACGTGACATTTCCTCCTGAAGTGAAGCTTCCAGTGTGTGAATATATTGCTGCAAAAGGGAAATATTGAAAAGTGGTTAACATTCGGGAAAACACGCTACCTTTTTGAGCATCAGATAAATACTGCTTTGAAGTTGATTCTAACTCTTGTAAAAAAAGTTGATTCTAAACCCTGATAAATTTTTTAACTAGAGTAATTCAGGCACTTAAAAATTAAACTATTAAAGAATATATGAATATTGGTTGGGTACAAATACAAACTTGAACAAACCTGGCAAGCCTGCAATTTTGATTCCATGCCATCAATATATGCTTCACACCTAGCAACCTGCTCTTCCTTCTCCCTCTTTTCTTCCTCAGTTTGCCCAACCGTTTGCGTCAATCTACGAACTTCATCCTCAAGCGATTTTCGTACTTCTTCCCGAGTGATGTTTTCTGTTGCATATCTTTTCAGTTCTTCGTCAAATCTCCTCCGTGCAGCTTCAGCACTCTTCAATCTTTCAGCAAGTGCATTTTTTTCTTTGACTACTTTCTGTGCATAATGAAATTAACATCAATTTATGATATAACCACATTAACAGCAGTTATCAATGCAGAAATTAGTACGCCAATTCTGCTTGTATCGGAAATAAAAAGGCATTCCATACTTCAACAGAATAAATTACTTTGTTCCATGTCTTTCTTATTACCAACATGAAGTAGATGCCGTTATTTATTTATTTTGGGGGAGGGCGGGGGGTGCGAGCAAATAAAGTATGTAATGAGTGAAATAGATGGCTTTATAAGCTAAAATAAGATTACTACGATAACAAGAAACTTTATATATCAATAAAACAAAACTACCGCATTTTTAAAGTTGAAAATCTATAATTTCCCCTTTATAGCCTTTAGGCTGTCCAATCAATAAAAGCTTGAATTTAAGAATCAATCCTGAAGCCACTGAAACACAACTCATGGAAGGAGAAAGAAATGACTCATCATTACTGCAAACAAGTAGGAGTGGAGGCTGCAACAGTGGTAATTCTGATCACAAACACTGGTCTAAATGCTCTTGATCCCATGGTTAAATCATCAAGAGTTTAGGAAACCTTAACCATAGATATATGTATACAATTATATACCAATCATAGCTTACATTTCCCAGGACATTACTCATCAGTCATCAAAGCACAACTTCCCACAAAAGGAGCAGGTTCATGAAAGATGCAAGCATGACCAGTCTTCAATAGTAAAGTATAATAAACAGCATTTAATATTTTAGCGTTGTTGGTTTCTCTAGCACATCCAATGATTTAGAAATAGAGATTTTTCTTGCAATACCTTTAGCTCATCGCGTTTCCGGGACTTCAATTGTGAGAGTTGTGCCTCTGCATCATGGACACGGTCCTGAAGAGCTTTCTTCTCACCAGAGAGCTTTGCTATTTCATCATCCCGCTCTGAGCGAAGCCACTCAAGCTGACTTTCAACTTCTTGTATTTGTTCAACTAGCTCCTTCTTCTCCCGAGCCAACCGATCCATCTCAGCCCTCATCTCAGACTGTCAAATCATTAAACTCATCAGATCCAAAAGATAACAAAAGATAACCCAAGTATATTATCAAATAAAACATGTATAACCTTGAGACGGACACTTGTGGCCTCGGATTCACTAAGTTTTTGCGTAACAATAGCTTTCTCCTTAGCCATACTGGAAATTTCAACTTTCTTTTCTTCACGAAAACGAACGATTTCATCTTCACTAGCACATAACTGGTGCCATAGGGCAGACCGATCAACATTTGCAAGTTCAGCAACTTCCCGCATCATACTCAAAACAAGTCTAGCTATTTCCTGCTCCTCGCAGGCCAAAGCAACTAAAATATCCAAATCCATATCTAATTCATGTCCATTATCTGGGGTGCTGGTTGCACGGTCAACAAGTCTCTTGAGCATCGTTGCTCGATAAGATTCATCAGCATACCATCTAAACAATATCATATAGAGTAACTTCACAAATTCTTTCACACATGGGTCTCTGGACAATGCTAGAGTTTCAGCAAGACCAAGAACTGAAGTAAAATCATCTCTTTGAACTCCAAAGGGTTCACCGGCATTTTCCTCTGCAACAACATCTGAACACGGAAAACTTTCAGCAGCATTTCTGGAATTATTAGTAAATCTTTGGGAGGCACGCTTCTCCAAAACCAAGGCCACAGACTGAGCACCAATTGCACCTCGAGCTACAGCTCTCTCAAAGGTTTGAGAGGCTTCAACAGCAAGACAAGGAATTGATAGCATCTCGATCAGCATGTAAATATCAGAAAAATAACAACTGGCTCGAAAAGCCTGTTCATCAACCACATTCAATCCAGTAGGAGCTGTGCCATGTTCACCAAACAAGAAAAGCCCACGTGACAGTGCCGAGCAACTGTCACCGAAGTCATCATCACAATCAATGTCCCTAAGTATAGTTTCAGCAACATCCCCCCAACTATTAATAGTCTTGCTCAAAAAGTCAAGGACACAGGCTGAAACCTGAAGACCTAGATTTTTGAGTCTGACACGAACAGATCTAACCTATATAAAGGTAAAAATAAGGTCAGAAAAGATTCAAAAGATATTCTAGAAAGATGGCAGAAGCTATTAAAGGAACAAGATAAAATTTCAAAGCATCTTTAAGCTTACTGCTTCAAGAAGATGTTGACATTGAGATGCTGCTTTGAATATAAAATCTATAGTTGCTGCAAGGGGTTCACCATTTGAGTTGGCCAAAAGCTCAATTGATTGGAATAGAACCCGTTCCCATACTTCACTACCACACTCCATCTGACTAAGAGCCTCAAAAACCTAACAAACAAAAATACCATCAATTGGAGAGAAATGTGGTGTGCCCTTGCACGGCATCATTTCAACATTTGAAAAACAGTTTACATTTAAAAATTGCTCTCCCAGGACATTAGAAGTATATGATATGATAAGATAGCATCTTAGACAAGGCACTGAGGAAAAAAACAATGCACATCTTACAGGCATTCGCAAGGCGGGTTCTGCATCTGGCTTTTGAAGCCGCTCAAGAAGTGCACAGGCAGCTAGGGGATGTTCTGAAGGCTCAACCAATTTGGGAACCAGCACTACTAGGTCAGCTTGCAGATGCTTAGGAGCTTTGTCCAACACAATAGAAATTTTGTGTGCAGACTGCGGACGCCGTCGTGGCTCAGGGCAGCCTTGCGGAACAGCCCCATCAAGGGTTCTTAGTGAGTTTACAATTAAACCTAAGAGCTCCTCAGACTGTTCTGGCCACTTGGTCTAAAATTCCAAGTTCACACAATTAATACCATAGATATAATAAACAAACCCACCGTTTATGAATAGAAATTGTACCTTTGATCGAAAGGATGGATTTTCTGAAACAACAGCAGATGTTTCTGGTGGAAAAATAGGTTGTCCAGGAAGAGCTTTCCCCTGAATAACACTACCGTTTAAATCAGAGCTTTGTACAGCTGATGTGCCACTACCTTCTTCATCAGCAGAATCCAATCTCTCAAAAACAGGAAATTGTGCAGATTCTGCTGCCCCATTTTCTCTATCACATTCAAGAGGATACGCAGTGCAACTGCTATCAGGAGATGTTTTTGAGCATGCATAAGGAGAATCAGCAGCACACGACCCTTCAGAAGGTTGGCAGCATTCCACCATTATATCCAAAAGTAAATCAACAATTGCCTGCTGTAAGACCTTAACTCCCATCAGCAAATTCATCAAACTGGGGGAAGATTCATCGGCCTTAGCAGCCTTCTTCCCATCACAACCACCAGAGAGCTTGGTTGGAAGAAGTAGACGCTTTACTTTCACAGGATCATCAAGATAAACCCGCAGTCCAGCCAGAAACCCAGCAATTGCACCAGCATCCATTAAAAGCTTTTCTCTTAAAGTTACCTGTGGCTGTGAAGGATTATCTCCGTACGTTAAGTGAAATCCAGCTCGAGAAAGAAGATTTCTAAAAATGTCTTCTTCATCTCCACTTATTCCTTCACTGTCTTCAGAGTCGATGAGTTCATCAGGATCAGTTGTCAAAGCATCCTGATCATCATCTGAAGCTAAAACCTGGCATAACAAAAACTAGATTAAAACAGAAAAAAACAACACTGGCAATTAAAAAAAAAATTCATAGTTGGAAAAAATTCAAAAAATGAAAAATTCTAATTCCATAGCAACTGAGAGTCCGAGAGGTAAATTATAAATGACAACAATATACTTAAACTAACTCATATACAATGGCCCAGGCAATGGATAAAATCTTCAGCAAGTGCAAGCTAATGAACTACAGCCCTGATTGCATTGTTAGCAATGAGATCCCTTATAGACAGTTGAATGTCCTCATGGATCACTGTATCAATAAAAGATAGTAAGCTCAATTAAGCAAGGCTGTCTAAAGGGCCATTTGGAGCCCCAGCAATATAGAAAAATACAAGATGAGTCGTCTAGTATCTTGATTTCATATACGAGCCATCCTACAGACAGTATGAAAACAGAAAAATGGAAAGACAGCAAAGAGGTGACAGAGAAACTCTAAAGGCAATACCAAAACCAGTTACCTCCAAGTCTGAAAAATCAAACCAAGGGCAGCAATCCAATATTTCACAGACAAAAACAACAGTGTCACGGACAAGAAACCCCGCATCTGCTTCCAATATATCAGACACCTTCATGAATTGCAAAACAGAATTATTCCATGTCTTCGTACATATAGAGGATTCCTTCCACACTGTCTTGCTTGGATTCTTTTGATTCACAACAGCCATCCTGTATTTAACCCAAAAGTTTTTGTCTGGATCACTACCAACTGACTGGTCGCTCTCTAGATAAATACATATGGTGTCGAAGGACTCATACACACCTGTGCCACAGAAACATGAGCTCAGAATATAAGACCAAGAATGCAAAAATTTTACTAGTAAGAAAAGTACCACCTACCAATCCGAAGTTCACATCCACCAGCCTGAAAAAATTTACTGAAGATCTTTCGAGTCTCCATTATTTCCTTAAATGACAGGAAATTCTCCACTTTCCATGTAAATGTCCTTCTCTTCACATAACTATCGGTAAGGGAACTAATACTACTCAACTCAGAATTGTAATCAATAAAATCCTGCATTATTGATGTCTCCTTCAATATAAGAACTTCTGCTGAGAAGACAACGGTATCCTGGACCAGAAAACCCGAATCTTGATCAAAGAGGCTAGTGAGGGTCACAAATTCACGCCAGCCCCAATCTTTTGCAGCCTTAGAGTAGCGGTTCTGAGATTCCTTGCTAACAGACTTTTCCTCCACCTTCTGGTTCACAACTGACAAACGATGACTAACAAAACAACTCCAATCACTGGAAGTATTTCTTGAATCCGTAACTTCAAGAAACACTGAAAGGTGGCATGGAGGCTGAGACTGCCCTGATAGTGTTAAAAACAGGGGGGAAAATTAGGAGGATCCTTTACTAATGGCAACCTCAACATTATTTTGGTCTATTAAAAAAAAAGCATATAAAAATATCAGGAGTTTATGGGCTATAACCATGCCATTTAAAAAAAAAATCACAATTATAAGCCATCATTCATAGGTTTTAACGAACTTGATCTCATCATAAACATAGGTACATAGTACCAATGGGTTAAATTGATTTCGCAAAAACAGCTGTCAAATCAAACAATAAAAAAGATTCTTATTCGAGTTATAATATACATCAGCTGCTAAATTACTATAGTGTTAATTCAGATTGCAATAAACCTATCACCAGGAAAGTGAAAAACAAAGAAAAGAGTTAGGTATAAGAAAATGGCAGACCTCGGGGATATACAATGAGACGGCAATCCCGGTTACCAATTTGAAACCTCCGGCTCTTGATGCAAAGACTGATTTTTCTCTTCTTTAATAAATCCTTTAACCGTGTGAAGTTTTCAATCCTCCAAGTAAACTTACCCATATGACCATCTGATTTCCTTGCGCCACTCCCACTTCTTCCTGCAATTAAAGCCCCATTCTTAGAGAAGCTACTAAACTCTTTAATCACATGAAATGACGTACTAAAAACTGCAGTGTCATCCACCAGAAACCCTGAATCGGGCCCAATAAAATCGGACATCTTCATATAATCATTCCATCCCAAGCTTGTATTATCACCACTTTTATTATCCGCTGCAAACCGCCCATACGAATCCCTATGCATGTGATTCGAACCTGGCCTCTGGTTCAAGACAGACATTCGAAATAAACACCAGCAACTCTTATCAGACAACATCACTGTCTTGTCCGTATCCTTGCTTTCCAAGCACATTGACAGATATTCGACTCCATTAACCGAGCTCTGATAGACACTAATCCTCAAATTACACTCCCCAGCTGGAAAAACGGGGCTCATTATCTTCTGTGTTCTTATCATCTCCTTAAATAGACTGAAATTATGCACTTTCCAAGTGAATTTTCCACTCAACACGTCGGACACAGGGCCCGCGACAACAGAGGAGGATATCATGGATGAAGAAGAAGATGCCGAAGATTGCAGCTCATTGTTGTCTCGAGTAAAATTAATGGACTCGTTAAGAACAAGAATATCGGCGGTTACCAATACCGAATCGCCATTAAACAAGTAGCCCAATTTTGGATCCAATACTGTTGTAGAAGGCGTGAAATCACACCACCCGTGTGATTTCTTCTTACTCGAGAACCGATGCCACGAATCCCGATGAATGGTCTTCGAATCGTCGGCGACGTTCGCGATTGCCAAACGGTAGCTAGCAAAACAGTCCCATTTGGAAGAGGAAGTGCCCCGAGGGTCCATGATTTGGAGGTAGATGGAGATATAGCCTGGCAAGGCTTGAGAGTCACCCTTGGGGTATACCAAGAGACGGCAATCATAACCGCCGACCTCGAAGTACTTGCTCCATAGTGCCCTAGCTTTTATTCGTGGAAAATTGTGAACCGTCCATCGGCAAACGGCCGAGTAGTCGCCCCGGCGTTCGACGGTCACGGTCTCCTGGGCGCCGCCTCCATCCCTAGAACCTATAGCCAAGTCCTCCGGAGCAGCGGCGGACGAACCTAAAACAGGTTTGTCCGGCAAAACCGACGACGACGAAGTGGCAGCATGTGATTGGTCTGTTGAAGAGGATGCAGAGGATAAAGATGGGGCAGCCTCAGGCGAAGTATGCTTCATTGTTATTTTGGCGTTGATGCGCTTGTTCCTTTCTCTAGTGTGTTCTTAATATGGACCAATATTGAAGCAGAACAGAGACCAAAGGGAGCCAGGATACACGGACGCGGTGAGAGGGGAGCAGGGGGAGGAGTCAGGGAAGGGCGCAGGATAGCAAGCGTGCGCTTGTTTGGGAGGCGTGAGCTCGTATCTCTAGGGAACTAGGAGGCGCATGATAGCATCATGGGCCTTTTATTTTCCAACAATAAACTTTTTCACGGAGAAATTGGCTGATACAGACAGTGATAAGAAAGATAGACATTCGATGTATGACGGACCGGTGATGTTACTTGCAACAGGGCATTCTGCAGCCGTTCGTTCTGGGAGATTGATCAGGGGGAACCGTAGAGTAATGGGCGTTTACGACAGCAATTGCTAATGGGAACTCTATAGGACAAGTCTGTTCGCATGTTTCAATAGGGCCACGTCAGGGTCTCCAGAAAGTTTAAGCCTTTAGGGTTGTTTTTACTTTGGCCGGCGTGCTGTGGTACGGTGGAATGTTAAATCGAATTGATTCTCACCTCTTTTTTTTTTTTTTACCCTGCGGGGCACTTTCTCCTGTTCCATTATCCTCCCTATCCTTGATGCATAAGCGCCCCCAAAAACAATGGCGACGTCTGTTGTTTTATTTCTCTTTAACACATTAATAACTCAATGTTAGTGGAGCAACGGACTAACAATCAGGCGTAGTCCTTTTTTTTTTGTCTTTCTTTATTGAAGATGAAAATGCCTTGTGCTAAGAGAAACAGAGCAGTGAAAATGCAATTGCCCTTGGTGGGCCAGTTTTAATCTTTACTAGAGAACCCATATTTGTCTTTTGAGAGAAAATTGAATCAACCCTTTTCACAACCATAGTTAATAATAAAATAATCTTACTATGACCCTAAAAACTATCTTTTGGATCTATATTTTAATAGTTTGCCGTATCAATAAATGAAAATTGAAAATGTCTAAGATAGTTTAGCATCTAATGTGGACAGCATAACACTCTGGATGGGAGGGTCAATCGTCCCAGTGCAAAACACCAACAATAACAAAAGAATACCAGTGTAGGATGTCAACAAAGCTGAAGACCGAAAATGGCGTTACAATAATAGCTACTATCATGTAACTCCTTATAGAGTTAAAACTCACAACAGTTATTTGCATTAATGGCAATGGCCCTCAAAAAAAAAAAAGTTGACTGCTGATTATTTTATTAATTATTCATAATATAAAATCTATAGGAACTCTTACTGTAACTAAAGCCCTCACAAAACAAGGGACCCTAAAATTTTGCGCAGAAAAAGGAAAAGCTATGCAAACTTGTACTTGTTGCATATATGCTGCATGCATAAATCGAACATAAAACACAGTCAAACAACAAAACCACGTTCAAAATCCCACACTTCCCCACAGTAGAAGGAAAATGACTTGACACCAACAAGAAGCTGCAGTGCCATAACTCAGCTAAATAGAACTTGTGATGCAGATGCAATATATTATCAAACACATTTTCTGAAGATTGAATACAATTGTAAAACGCCCAATCAAGCCTCTGCATCAAAAATACAACCCAAAACACTTCAATACTATGTCAGTAAAGACACTAGCAACCAAGCGCAAATGGAGCTGAACCAGTAGAAATTGACAGCACAACGAAGGGTAAGGAAGAAACCTCTGCAAGCGGATTTGTGAAGGACAAGAAAGTACATTTTAACTCATTTGACAATCCCTTCACTTCAGGCAAGACGGTAGTGCAAGCCCATGGCAGACAAAAGCCAATACAACATAAACAATCACTATCAGGAGAATTATAAGTGCAACCCTGCAACAAGCGAGTTTATCAGTATCATGAAACCCTAAATATAGAACCTTCTAACAACAAATCAACCATATCAGGGAATTGAAATTACAGTTATTGTTACAGAAATGAAAATCTGTTGATTGTGATGAAGGACTGCTAGACACCAACAACTTCCCTCTAAATAATTCTACAAGCTAGAGAAGTTAACCACTCCCAGTCAGCAGTTCAGAATAAACTAAATGTACCCTCATCAAACAAAGGGGAGACGAAGTTAAAGTTATTTTGACAGATTTAGTTCATATTCCTTGAGCGAAAAACTTCATTGTGTCAGTGTCATGCATAACTCGTAAAATTTTATGGGGAAAATATTCTAAATCATTTAAGAGATAGAAGCTTTATCATTAAGAATTTAAACCATATTCACTTTTTATGGATGCAAGACAGAAAAAATCAACCTTATACCACTATGTCAGCAGCTTCATCATGAACAATTTAACTCACAGTTAATGGATTAAGAGAAAGAATCCCCCTTCTACTAATGCGAGTAGAAAAGTCCACAGAAGTAAGCTTGAGTTTTAAGCAGAAAACATACGTGAGCTTGACATTTCTCCACCACACAGTGCTTCTAAAGCGGCGAGCTTGCTTCCTAAAGCGAAAGGTGTTTCCTTGCATATTAACAGTCTTATCCACCAGCAGTTCCAATCGATCACCTCTATCAAGAACTTTGTCAATATTTTCAATCATGACATTTCTTACCTAGGAAAAAGCATTCAAGAGATATATCAGTGCCAAAAATGTGAATGCGACCAGTTCCTGACAACCAACAATGAAGGTGAACCAGTATATCCAACTTAAAGATATAGAACATCCATATTCTTACAAAATGTCCTTCGGAAAATGCTGCCAAATGTCAGCACTTCAAGCTTTACATTGAAAATTATGAAAATTGTTTAAAAGGCAGAAGCATGATGTCCTTATAAAGGACATAAGAATCAAGTGAAGAACAAATTCAAATAACATTATTTCCACATTTAGATTGTGTTATGACCTTATACCAGAACTGCCTTTTGGAAAAAGAATTTAGAGACATCACTTTACAAAAGACATTTAATGACAATTAATCATTTAAATGGTCAAAAAATAATTAAGGAAACGAGCAACATCTTTTATACAAGAGGAAACATGCACAATGTATTAATGTGATAGGAAAAAACTGTAACCTCAATGTAATATTCTTATGATTTTATTCTCATCCTAAAAAAGTAGAAAGCATCAAAAATTCCAAATCAAACCAGTGCAATACTGGCCTACAGTTACATTTTTTTTCGTTTTGGGATCAAGGAGCCTATTGTTATATGATACATAGTTGTAATAAAAGGGAGAGTCAGAAAGTCCTTAGGCCTATAAATAAGGGGATTGTGTAAGTTGTACTTCGGCTTGTGAATAAGTGAATGAAATAAGTATCTCTCGTTTCACCTTCTGTCTTCCTCTCTCATTCTCCTTCCCTCTCTCTCTCTCTATCATTCTCAACATTTATTCTACAGCATTATATTATGTCAAACGATCATATTAAGTCATTTTCTTCCTTATATTCAGCTGAAAGGTGTTTATAGAGAAGCAAATGGCTAAAATTAACCGAACTAAGTGACAGTAAAATTTCTAACTGAACTATACTACCAAGCAGATAAACCTGCCCAGAGGTTATAAGAAAGAAAACCGACAAGTCAAACAGAGAAGCATGTGATGGCCAAAAAAAAAAAAATCATAGCAACATGAAACCATACAGTCTCAATCAAATTTAATTTGCTCCTTCCAATGACTGATTTACTAGATGATGTCAATGATTACCTGGCTCATTTCACCTTTTAGTCGATTTAGCCTATCAGCATTAGGATCATTAGAGTAATATTCCATTTGCTGGCTTAAAACTCTTGAGAACTCCTCATTCATCCCATAAGCTTGAGCGGAATGAACTGCACGTCCATAAGTCCTCACAAATTTCTGATGAATGTCCTCAAGAAATGCAAAAGGAATTCTCCCTACAAACAATTTGTAAAGAATGTATGGTGACTACATTAGCAAGATCAAGTCAAAATATATATGCACAAACATTTGGAGGACAAGAATACTGGTAGAGAAGATATTCAATAGGCAAACAACCTTACAAGGTAATTCTTGTTTCTTCAGGATTCATTTCCAAATAAACTTAAAGGCAATAGTATGATATCTAAAAAGTGCATGTAGGTCTCAAATGATATCTTGCAGAGGCGTGGCCTATGCAATTTATAACAAGAGACCAAATCTGTATGGATGGTATGTCTAAATTATCAGAGACCTCTATATTTCGATATCCCAAAACTCAACCAAACATGCTAACGATGATAAATAAGTTCCATCAAGTTTTCATTTACAGATACAAATGCACATGACAAACCAGAAGAATTCCACCAGCACGGTACTTGTCAATATCGACAGCTTCTCAGATTCAACTAGGACAACTTTGCAATCGAAGCAAAACCAACAGGAAGCCCCAATTAGAGGAAGCAGAAATGCAGGAAGACTACCAGTGGCAGTGTGCATCGAATGATGCCCAGAAAATAAAAAAATAAAAAAGGTCACAGCTTCATCAGAAAAGAAGAAGAGGAAGAAGCGTGATTGGCCATATTCATCAAATATACAGGAAGAACGGACATTTATTGGGGTTCCAGCTGGGAATCAAATTTCAACACGGAATTTCACCGTTAGATGATAACACATCCATACCGTGCAGAAATGGCTCATAAAGATAATAAACCCAAAAAGGTGTGATTAATACAAAATAAACAAGAATAGAACTCACTGCCAGCGGTTTCGTCGGCCATACAAAGGACAGTGAGACCATCGGTGCGCTTGACATGAAAAACGTAACGATCCTGAGAGTAAGATACGTGCGAATCGTCGTTGCCCGGTATCTTCTCCAATATCTGGCGCGCGATGGCGCCGGCGTTTGTCGACGTCGCGCTGAATTCCGCCAGAACCACCGATCCCCTCGCCACCAGTGCGTAGAGTATGGCCATGCCCTCTTCTGTCTATATTCCTCGCGATAACAGAGTTGATGATTAGCAGAAAACTCCTCCTGAAAGAATTATGGGGGGAATCAGATATTCATGGAGCTAGATCGACTTGGGTGTCCAGATGAAGAAGAAGCTTCTGTACCTTGTTGTTTCCCCCGTGCCGCAACTGGACCTGGTTAAGTCTATCTCCGTGCTGTACAGTTACTTAATCGATGGAATATTATAATCGAACGTCGGATTTTCTGATCTGTGTGGTACCTTTTGGCGCAAATCGATGAGGGAAATTGAATTTTTGGGGTCTGGACTGTTAGGAACCAAATTATGAATGGAATTAGGCCCCGTTTGGCAGAGCATTCCCCGCCTTCCCCCCTGCTGTCCATTTTTTGTCAACGAAATGTACCTCTTTTTTTATAACACAAAATATGCCTCCTTTTTTTAACCAATAATAAGATATGCCTCTTTAATCCGTATTTCTTGTGTAAATCCATAATATATATTTTATAATTAGATTTGCATTTACTTTCAAAAATTATGATCACACAAATCAAAATAAACCCAATTTCACTTATTTGGATCTCCATATATTTTCTCCCTATCTGTGGGCCTTCCCGTTCTCATTAGAGCCAGAGCCCTTTGGACTAAAAAGCATTTAGAAGTGCTTGCCTGCAAATCCTGAACCCATGAGGTGGTGGTCTCATCTACAATGAACTCATAACTAATTAGATATGGGTCAACTCCTCACAAATTAGCATGTTTAATAAAACTGTTGTTAAAATAAATTAAGTTAGGAGAAATCTGTCATTAAATCCGTCAAAGTTTTATTGTAAGTGGAGGTATCATTCTATCAAAGGCAGGTTCATTTGAGGCACAATTGAGAATTAAATGTGGACATCATTTACGTCGAGTTAATGGGGAAAGGGCTAGAACAAGATAGTTGGGCCATGTTCGGTACTGTTACTTTTTCGGCCCAGTTACTGGGACTGAAGTTCGTGAGGTATGGATAACAAGAAATACGAAAAACCCGGATGTCGGTCCATGACTATTCACCTGGGGGGAGTACATTGTACGGACCCGGAAAACTCCTGAGCCCAAATGTCTGACCCGTTTTAATTTTTGGTCACGTGACTCATATCCCAGCCAATACTGTGAGTGAGCCGGATACTTGGGTTGGGTTCGTTGGTTGCTGCTTTCAACAAAATTGCTTGCTCTGCTCGGGTCGCTTTTTTTTTTTTTT
>QFDD01005500.1:0-16417 GCA_006871305.1 Vachellia collinsii | reverse complement strand
AATTTTTCTCTATCTTTTGGGGCTCTGAATAATTTTCTGATATCTTGGTCAAACTTTGACCAAAATACCCTTTGACTTTTTCAAATTTGCCAAAATGCCATTACTTTTCCAAATTGACCGTTTTACACTTACTTTTTCTACATTTTGGAAAAATGACATTTTCACCCCTCTTTTTCTTTATACTTCCACATTTACTCCTTTCTTTCACTCTCTAGACCCTTAATATCTCTGTAGCGACTTGTTTAGCCTTCATTTTTAATTACAGAAATTGAGGATATTACATTTTGAGCTGAGGTCAACAACTGGATCTAACTAAATTGGAACAATCACGAACTGGGATGTCATTCTGCACTTTGGAGGGGAAAAATTCAGAAGCCAGAGGAGTTCTCTGCACTCTCTTTCCATTCTACAGATCTTTCTTCAATTTTCTACACACTTGATCTCCATTTTTCCATCTTCCACACTTCCCCTACCTTGCCACCACTTTCTGCTGCACTACTTCCATCTTCATCTTCCTCTTATGATGGCTGAGCGTAGGAGTGATGGCTGCTGTATCCAAGAAATCATGAGAGGCTAGATCCTCAACCTCTTGGTGATGGAGAGCAAGACTTGAGCCAAAGATTCATTGGGGAGTATTCCTAGCCATATTTTGTATTTGAATGTTGTGGAAATCTTTAGATCTAGAGATTTCCATTGCTATGAACTTCAGTTTACAGATCTATAAATTTGTGATTTGGCTATGTAGTTAGATTGATTGTTGTTCATACAGATTAGAGTATATGAATTTCAGATTTGAATCCTTGTGTTCACTAGGTTATCAATGATTATTGGTAATTAGTTGTGCATTGGGTTTCTGTGATTGTGATTGCAATCTTCCAAAGGTATGAGCATCAATTACTCTTTCTACATTCTGAGTTGCGCTGAACAATGCTTTAAGGAATGTTGTTTGACTTGGATTCAAGTAAATCTGCATTAATTGAACCATTGGACCTAAGTGATAGCTTAGGATTTATTAATTGAACACAGAAGGATTGATCTCCCATAACTAGTCAAGGCAGGGATAGTTAAGTTTCCTTCACTGAGAGTCTATTCACTATAATCCTTTTAATCTGAATTTTACTTTCAATCATTGAAGAAAACACCAAAAAAATATTTTGCTGCAAGTTTGGCATGTCATTTTGTAATTTTAGCCTAAATCCCCCTTACTTTGCAAATTCAATCCCAAAGATGTTCCTAATAACCAATTTAGACTAGGATAGCCAATGAACCGCTCCTCGAGAAGAACGATTGGTTGCCCACTATACTGCATTAATTTGGAGCAATCATTTTGTATCGAACCGGAAGGCGACAAAACCGTGTCTGATCACTGGTCAAGGAGATGATTCACGCAAGCATCATAAGGCCAAGCCACAGCCCTTATTCAAGCCTAGTCTTACTGGTAAAGAAAAAAGATGGCAGCTGGAGGTTCTGTGTCGACTATTGCGCACTCAACAAAATTACGATTCCAGATAAGTATCCCATCCCTGCTATTGATGAACTACTGGATGAATTGGGGGTGCGACAATTTTTTCTAAACTTGACTTAAAATCTAGATATCATCAGATTCGTATCAGACCTGGTGATAAGCATAAAACAGCCTTTAGGACTCACGATGGGCACTATGGATTTCTGGTCATGCCTTTTGGGTTTACTAACGCCCCATCCACTTTTCAGTCCCTGATGAACGATATTTTTAGAGAATACTTGAGAAAATTCGTTTTGGTTTTCTTTGATGACATATTGGTATATAGCAAAGACGAGACCTCTCACCTGGAGCATTTACAAAAGGTACTGGAAATTTTACAGCAGCATGAATTGATGATTAATCTTAAAAAATGCAACTTTGGCCAGCAGAAATTAGAATACCTTGGCCACATCATATCCTCTCATGGTGTGCAAGCTGACCTCACTAAGATCGAGGCTATAGTTAAGTGGCCTCAACCCAATGATATCAAGAGTCTGCGAGGATTTTTAGGCCTCATGGGTTATTATCGAAAATTATCAAGGATTATAGGAAGGGCACAAGTGGCTTTTGACTGAATTATTGAAAAAGAATGCATTTCAGTGGAGTGGAAGGGCACAAGTGGCTTTTGAGAAGCTCAAGGCTGCCATGGTTACTGCACGTGTGTTAGCCATGCCCAATTTCCAGCTTCCCCTTGAAATAGAAGCTGATACTTGTGGCACAGGGGTAGGGGCTGTGTTGACGCAACAGGGGAAGCCCATAGCTTATTTCAGTCAGCGGCTATTAGAGCGCTCAAGAACTGCATCAGTCTATCAAAAAGAATTAATCGCGATCGTCTTGGTGATTAAGAAGTGGCAACATTATTTAGTAGCAAAGCCTTTCACTATTCGAACAGACCAAAAGGCTCTCAAGCATTTATTAGAGCAGCGAATCATTGCTCCAGATCAGAAGGGTTGGGTCTCTAAACTCATTAGGCAGGACTTTTATGCTTAGAATAACTATATTTATGAGTTAAGAGAATTTAGATTGGGTAATGTCAAGGAAAGGGTGTGGCATGATGTTCTCAAATTTCCATATCCTATTTGATTACAATCAAGAGGCACTAGAGAGTGTATTTCTTTTTAATTATTTTTTTCACAGCAGAATGCGCTAATACAATGGAAGAAGATTTCCTATGTTTTCACTCTTTAAATTGTTTTTCTGTTCCCTATTCAGCTTCTATTCAAAAAAATTGTGTATTAATATTTTTATATCATTAATAAAGTAAGTTTAATTTTTTGACTCTTAATAACCAACTATTTTTTAAAATAAAAAAAAACTGACAACTTATTTTCATTATACACATTAACTAATTGATTAATTAAAAGTTAAGTGTGTTAATTCTGTAGCTTGCAATGATAGTTAGCCCAATTAATTTGAGATTAAATAATCAAAGTCTTCTCTCTTATCTTTTAATATTATCTTGTTTTTTTTCCCAAGCAATATCATGTTCTTGTTGAGTTTTGAAAGCTCAGATCTCTTGCCCAATCTAGCTTTACACATCTAATTTCTTTGTCAACATAATTGCATCTTGCATAAAGTTATAGCTATTAGCCACTGTATTTTATATGACCGATCTGGAAAGAATACCTACTTGTATGTTTTGAGATAAAAAAAACTTTACAACTCATGGGTAGGAGAAACTTCTTTTTTGGGAATACTATAGCTATGTACATATACAAGCAAGAATAAAAATATTTCTAAATTATATCACTGAAAGTGTGGTATTGTAGTTATCTGCCATGCATCTCTCTAATGCTGACCCTATTGTTTTAAAACAATCATTGATTTTCTTCCTTGGATGTTGAACACAACAAACTCTACCATTGGATGAATGCAGGTTGTTTTGGAGGAGGAAGATTTACAATCTCACCGCTAAGCATAGAAACCACAGTGCTCATACTTGGCCTCTCTCTAGCAAGGTCTTACACGCACAAAAGCCCTATGTGTATGCATCTCAGTATATCTTTCTCTAGGTTCATATCATATATTCTAGGATCTATTAGTGTTGCAGCTTTCTTCTCATTCCATAGTTTCCATGTCTAAAATTTTAAAAAAAACCAAATGTATAAATAGCAAAATTGAAAGCTAAACCTAAGAATGGACAATAAAGTATCACAATTGAGAAGGATGAAGGACCATAGTGACTTACAAATCCTAAAAGGCTAAGAGAATCCTCATTGTTAGAAGGGCTTGAGTTCCTTCTACTAGCAATCTCTAAAAGTAAAACTCCAAAACTAAACACATCAGATTTCTCTGAAAACAATCCTTCCCCTTGCATACTTTGACGACATATAACCATTGCATTTTTGAGCAAAACTATTAATTATTGGATTACTACTTTGTTTTTATATCATTGCACAATGAATTAAAACTTACTAGGCTCCAACAATTCTTATTGTGTAAGGTTGGTCTTCACTTCCTTGGAAAATTCTTGCCATGCCAAAATCTAATATTTTTGGATTCAAGTTCTTACCTTGAGTTCTCTATGTATAATTTTCAGCCCAAAATCTCGATGAAGATAAAGTATTCCTTGAGCCACCCCTTCAATTATGACAAAGCGCTTTCTCCAATCTAGGAGTTTATGATTTGGTGGATCTATGAATTCAAAAAGGAGTCATATAATAGATCTATACATGTAGATGCTAAATGCAGAAAAAGTTCGAAGCTTATTAATGCGTACGATGTAGACAAGAAAAGAAGGGATCAAAAGAACACACCAAAAATAAATGCATCTAAACTTTTATTTGGCATGTACTCATAGATCAACATCTTCTCACCTCCTTCAATGCAACAGCCAATGAGTTTTACAAGATTACGGTGTTGAAGCTTAGAAATGACAATGATCTCATTCATGAATTCCTCTAGTCCTTGTCCAGATGATCTAGAAAGTCTTTTAACTGCTATATCCTGGCCATCTTGCAATATCCCCTTAATGACAATACCAAGTATAGTAATTACAAACAACGATAGAAAAATCTTGCATATCTATGAATGTCTTCAAAATTGATGAAATTGGCATGAATTAATGTACCTTGTACACTGGACCAAAATCACCCTGCCCAAGCTTATTGGAGATGTCAACATTGTTTGTAGTAGTTGCAACCTTTTTAAGATCATATACCAATACCTTTGGTAGTCTGACATGTGACAATTCTTCAATACTGGTGTTCTCAATTTTATCTGAATATTCTTTTCCTTTCTTTAATCGTAAGAACAATTTGTTTTTCAACTGTCTCTGATGTTATAGAATGAATCAATTTTAGAAAGAGTGAATGCCACAGAAATACCCCTTAGAAAAAAAATGATATAACATGATTTTCCAAGCAACAATTAATAAATGGTAATTTACCTGAATGTTAACAATTTAATTGAATATGAAGATTGCATTTATATTTGTTGAGATGATATAAATGGTAATTTACCTGAATGTTTTACTATCCTTTTCCATAAAACATATGCACCAGAGGCAATTATAAGTGTTCCAATTATTACTGTAATGATAATGATCTTTTCTGTATGTCTATCATTTTCTGCATTTAAGAGAAAACAAAGAAATTTATAACCAATTCAAATCTATATATAGGAAAATTTTAGAGAACTAGATTTTTATTATTTGACAGAATAGTTAACATACCAATATTTGAATAGGCTAGACGAACATATAGATAAAATCCACCTGTTGAGAACTATTGTATATCAATTAGATTTCCCTTCCAGGAAATGCAACCTATTTTAGGACTATATGAATAAGCCACACAAGTCCAGTTCTCCAAGCACTGCCTTCTACAGGTATCCTCTGAAGCAGAAGACCATTTTGCAAAATCTGGCACTTTGAGCATTTCCAACTTCAAAAATCGATCACCATTGCCTTGTGCACATCCATTTTTCAACTTGTCACACTGTAAAGTTGTCTTCCTAACACAACTATCAGTCCAGTCTTGCATATCCCATTCCTTTCTATTGCTTGGTTCAAAACCTCTCAAACAGTTGCATATAGATGAACTATTCGGGTTACAATTTGCAAAAGACCCACATGAACCATAAATATCACATTCTTAAGTTCAAATGCTAAATTTTTTTTTGCGACTGTTTCGTGTTATTAGGCCAATTTTTTTTATACAATACACCTTGAAAGCCTAGGACATAGAACTTGAATTCTATCACATCAGAAGCGCTAACCGACAAATAAATAGTTCCTTCCCCATCATCCATGACACAAAACCCTTTAAGATATTGGGTATACATGTAGTATATACCGGTAACGATCCTAACATTCCATGGACCACTGCGCCAGTATAGACGAGCCCTATTCTAGATGAATACTTCAGGAATATCTAGGCGTTCAAGTGTAATAAAGAAGTTACCCATGGATCGATCTGACAAACTTTTCCATGATTTTAACCTTAGTTTCTCACATGTGCTTTTGTTGCTTGTAATTTTGATTTGTGGGAGGAATGAGTCAGAAGGATGCGCAAAACTTTCCCATAAGATGTTTTCTTGAGAATCTTTTGAGGACAAGATTTCCCGCATCTAGAAGCTGACAAGTTGTATTGAGGGCAATATTTGACACACTTGATGACCAAATGGTGTGGTTATGTCCATTTAACACCACAAGATTTCCATACTTTGATATTGTAACTATCCCAGCGCCAGCAGAATCCATCAATGGTTGGTTTCTGTTAGCTGCCAATATGATATTTGATTGGGACTTGTACTAAATTCCCATGTAGCAATTTGTAGTATTTTCTAGACTGAAAAATCCCGATATGAAGAAACTCCCATTGGAACTAACAGTTTCAGGATCTTAATGTATTGTGATGAATTGATGGTGTCTTTGGCACTGTAAAAGTCAAAACAGGAGCAACCAAATATGATCAAGACTGCGAATAGGATTGTATGTCTGCGAAAAAATCCCATTGCTGAAATGATGACTAAGAATTACTATCTTTGGTTGACTCTCCCATAATCAATAGATTTCTATTATCTCGAAGATAGACGCCAATTTTGATTCGTATGTAGCTTCTGGTTCTTGTTGATTGTCATTATTTCTTAATAAATATGTATTTGTCTCTATATAATAGTTGAAATCATCATATATAAAGTATTATTAGTAAACGGTTGACAATAAACATTCATAAAGTAGCTAGTTATTGTGATTCTAAATTTTTAATATCATTTGCTGAATGGTCAACTTTTTGTTGGGTCTGAAATTCATAAAAAAGACTAGGATGTTTCTACAAGCAAATTTTTGTTTACCATTAACTGTTTTTTACTTTTAAATTTTATACTTGTATTCAAGTTGATTCTTAAGCGCATATAAAAATATCGAATACATCTTTAATTTAAACATATTGACACAACAGATAAACCATTTGCATTTTATTTAGTTTATTTTAAGTATTTGCATTTTATTTAATAATGAGCTAGAACGATATTCAAACCTTATCTCATTCATATTTTATTGTAAGGTAATATCACCATATCACATTTTTTTAGATAGTCTAACTGGGAAATAATCAAAGTTTTTTCTTTTGTTTTAGGTTTAATACAACATTTTATCCATCAAATTTGCTTTCATTTTAGTTTTGATCCCTTAAATTTTAAACTATGGGTTTTGATCAATCAATGGGTAAAATAATCCAAGTCTTTATTAAATTACAGGGACTAATATTTTAAACACAATAAAATTTGAAGGATCAAAATCTAGGATTTGATGCAGTGTCCAAAACCAAAATATGAGCAGGTTTGAGAGACCAAATATTATATAGACTTATATCAAATTCTTTATATCCATTATGTCAAATTTTGTAATTACATATAGTAACCTATCCTATTTTCTTTATATTGGTATATAATTAAATTATAATATTTAAAAAATAGAATATATGATTATGATGTGTGATTGGGGAACTTTGCGTCATAGATATCATGAACTTGACTTTAGTATTTTCCATATTATGTTAATACTAACGAGGTTGAATATAGTAGAAGGGGTTAGTCAATTATAACGTGATGGACTAAAGTTGGAATAAGGGAAAGCATATATTAATAAAGAATACAAAAAAGGAAAAAAACAAAAAAGGGGTGACGTCATCCCCCAAATAGCACTGTTTGTGGGGTGAGCATGCCCTACTCATTGATTGGGTAAGCAGGGCATGTAGACCCATGTTCTATATCTTTTGAATGAAATAGAAATTGATAAACCAATGTCTATCTCGCCTCAAGACATGAAATAGTCACTTTATTGATGGAACATAATTCAAGATTGTTTGGACTTTGTTTTGCTGCATGAGGCACGGTTTGCTTAAGAATGAATGTAGGTTGGCTTGGGGGTGGAATGTTCATAATCTCATTGTGAAGCATTAATATTACAGAGGCCATAGTTGGCCTATCTTTTGCAAATTCTTGCACACACAAAAGCCCAATTTGTATGCACTTCAATATATCCTTGTCAAAGCTTGGGTCATATATTTGTGGATCTATAAGAGGAGTAACATTGGCATCGATACATAATTTCGATGCCTGGGCAAATCAATAAGAAAAAACTATTGATGTTAATCTTCAATGTTGTATTTAATTAGGAAAATGCAGTGGGAATAAAGGAAGGCATAAAATATCAGATATGCTTACAAATCCTAGAAGTGTGAAAGATTCTGCATCTTCATAAAAGGTTGTGTTTTTCCTTCCACTAATAATCTATAACAACAAAATGCCAAAGCTAAAGATGTTAGATTTCTCTGAATAGAGTCCTTCTGTTGCATATTCGGGAGAAATGTAACCACTGCATATAGATACCACACCTTTGAGCTTTCAATATTTTGCTGGTAATATCATCTTAGGCAAAGGAAAAGAAGAACTTACTATGTTCCGACGATTCTCTGTGTATTTGCTTGATTTTCACTACCTTCAAAAAGTTTAGCCATCCCAAAATCTAATATCTTTGGATTCATCCCTTCATCTAACAATATGTTACTTGCCTTCAGATCTCTATGTATAATTTTTAATGTTGAATCTCTATGAAGATAGAGCAATCCTCTAGCTATTCCATCAATTATCATGAAGCGCTTCCCCCAATCTAAGGTTTTTTGCTTTAGTGGATCTGCAAAAAGTTTTAGGAAAAAGCGATGAAGGAAAATCTTCATACTAACACACTTCATTCACTTCCTATGATGTGATAGTAAATGCTGGTAGGATTAAGTAAAATGAGATCTGAAGTATTATACTTGCATGTCTTTAAATATTCATAAATTAAACAATCAAGCTTTTCTTTCCCCTTTCTTCATCTCATACAAAACATAGAAACCTCCAATTTAGTAAACAGTCATATGCATATGCATAGAGGATATGGACTAACCAAAGATATATGCGTCCAAACTCTTGTTTGACATGTATTCATAAATCAATATCTGTTCTTCTCTTTCAATGCAACATCCGAGAAGTCTAACAAGATTTCGATGTTGAAGCTTAGAAATCAACTTCACTTCATTGATAAATTCTTCCATGCCCTGTTTAGAAGATCTTGATAGTCTTTTTACTGCAATGTCTTCTCCATCTTCCAACTTTCCCTGAAACAAAATGATAAAAAAAACACAAAGTTCTTAAGAATTGAAAGATGGTAAACTTAAAAAGTAAAAAAGGAAAGAAAATGACCTTATAAACTTAAAAACACAGTTCTTGAGTTTTGTGGCGAGTTGTGCCTCTGAGAGCTCTGGAACTCGAGTTTTACAATCCACAACTCGAGTTTCGGGGAAACTTTCTTCTTCCATCGAGTTTTAAGTCAGAAAATGACTTCTAGAACTCGAGTTTTGATTCTACAACTCGAGTCTCGTGATCTTCATATCATTTTTGCTCCAAAAACTCATCCAAACTCGAGTTTTCTTCATACAGAACTCGAGTTTTGCATCTTTTTCTTTTGAAATTATCAAAACTCTTTCCAGAACTCGAGTTTTGTTTGGCATAAAACCTACTATGTTCTTTTTTACTAAAACAGAGACCTGCAAAACTTTCTGAAAACACTCCGATGATAAAATTAGTGCACAATCATCAAAACATTAAACATTAAAATGATAAAATACTTACAATTCATTGGGATTTACTATTCCCAATTCTCTCCGAATATTTACAAATTGTTCTCTGGCAAGCGGTTTGGTGAAGATGTCTACCACTTGTTGGTGAGTTGGAATGAACAGAAACTAGCAGCAGCAACGTATTTAGCTTCTGTTGAAGATAGTGATACCGTTGATTGCTTCTTGCTGAACCACGACACCAGTGACCCTCCAAGGAATTGACAATGACCACTTGTGCTTTTTCTATCTATTTTGTAACCTGCTTGGTCAGAGTCTGAATATGATAACAAATATTCATTGTTACCTTTTGGATACCACATTCCAAAGTTTGGGTGCAACTTGATATCTAGCACACATTCCTACGCTAAATTGAATGTCAGGTCTGCTAGCAGTGAGATAGAGTAATGATCCAATCATTCCTCTATATCTTTTGATGTCAAAGTCTTTCCCGCTCACGTCTACATCAAGCAAGGCAGTGGAACTCATGGGAGTGTCAGCACTTCTGCATTACTCCATTCCAAACTTCAATAATTTTTTTAAGTACTTGGTTTGGCTTATGAAGATCCCATTTTTCCTTTGTTTGATCTGAAGTCCAAGAAAGAAATTCAATTCTCCCATCATGGACATCTCAAACTCTCCCTGCATTGTTTTAACAAATTCATGACAGAGCTCATTGTTAGTAGCTCCAAAAATAATATCATCAACATATATTTGGACTATTAGCACATCAGAGTGAATATGTTTAATAAATAAAGTTGTATCCACTTTTCCTTTGACAAAACATTTGTTGATCAGAAACTTGCTCAATCTTTCATACCAAGCTCTTGGAGCTTGTTTCAAACCGTAGAGTGTTTTCTTTAATTTACAAACATGATCTGGTTTTGAAATGTCTTCAAAATCAGGAGGTTGTTCAACATATACCTCTTCCATAATAAAACCATTTAGTAAAGCACTCTTAACATCCATTTGAAAAAGTTTAAAATTTTAGAGACAAGCAAAGGCAAGAAGAACCCATATAGCTTCTAATCTAGCTACTGGTGCATAGGTTTCTTCATAATCAATTCCTTCTTCTTGATTATAACCTTTAGCCACCAGTCTAGTTTTGTTTCTGACAATTACTACAGATTCATCAAGTTTGTTCTTAAATACCCATTTTGTTCCAATGACTGGATCGTCACTTGGACAGGGTACCAAGTCCCACACTTGATTTCTTTCAAATTGATTTAATTCTTCTTCCATAGAAATAATCCAGTCATTGTCAGATAAAGCTTCTTCAACATTTTTGGGTTCTATTTCAGAAATAAAAGCTGGAAATTGAGCCTCTTTTAGAAATTTTCTTCGTGTCTATACACCTTCATTCACTTCTCCAATAACTTGATTTAGAGGGTGATTTCTAGTGTGCTTCCACGTCTTTGGTTGAGAAGCTTGAAATTGTTCATCCGAAGGATCCTCCTCAGGATCATTTTCTAGTGAAGGCACATTTCAAAAATCTTTTGAAATAACAATTTCATCATCTACCAAAGGTTTTGTCTGAGATTCAGCTTCAACAAACTTAACATGAATTGACTCCTCAACTAAACATCTTAAACTCATGTGTTCCCTTGGGTATCCATTTATAAGTTCCTAAAGTTTTTCCTTTCTTAAAGTAGCAGGAGGAAGTTCTGTGCACCTTTCTGTTACAATAATTACACAATGCAAAGGGTTCAGAGGTATGAACAGATTTTTAAAAATATCTAAGATAACTTTTACCTCCTTCTCTTTTCTTTCCTTTCCTTTTATCACTAATTGGGTTATATCCTATTCCAGTTTGATCATTTACCACTTTCTGACTTTTTAAAATGACTTGTAGCATTTCACTGACTTTAGTAAACTTTTCCAGAGTCTTACTCAGGTGTTCATTTTACTTTTTCAAGGCTGAACACTCTAGACATTTCTCTGTGACTATCTTTGTTAGTGGGTTTCCAAGTTCCTTAACATTCTTTCTTAGACTAGCTAATTCTTTAGCAAATTTACGTAGTTCAATATGCATTTCATCATACTCTAATCGTAATTCATCATAAGTTGGTTCAGTAATGATTACCTAATCTATTTCTGAATTTTCCTCTTCCTAAGCCACTAGACAAATGTTGGCTTCCTCCTCTAGTTCACTATCATCCTCTGACGAGCTGTCTCCCCATATCCTAGAAACGTAAGCTTTCTTCTTTTTGAATGATTTGAACTTTTTCTTCTCTTTGTTTCGTTGGGATAGTTGAGGACAATCCGCTTTCATGTGCCCCGGTTTATTGCATTCATAGCAAATAATGTTTTTGCTAGAAGCACCTTTTTGAAATCTTCTCGGAGGTTGATCCTTTCTATAGAGTTTCTTGAATCCCCAGACAACCATGGCCAGCTCTTCGTCTTCCACTTCATCTTTTTCTTCTACCTCTGTTTCAGGTTCCTTCTCCTTAATTGATTTGAGAGCTAGGTCTTTCTTCTTTCTGCCTTCTATGCCAGAGAGCTCCTTTTTGAATTTTTGTTTGCTCTCGTATTTTGCAAGACTCCCGAAGAGAGCAGCCATGGACATCATTGATTCTCCTCTTGATTCTTCAATGGCCGTGACTTTAGCTTCCCACTTGTCAGTGAGAATGTTGAGAATTTCTATGAGATGAGAATTTCTATGAGAATTTTTCTCACTTGGGTGCACTGGTCGTAGGTCTTTCCGAGGGTAGCCAACTTGTTAATGAGATGAGTGTGTATCATTTCAATTTCTATGATGGTTTCTCCCACTTTCATTCTGAGTAAATCATACTCAATCGTGAGAGTGTTGACTTTGCCCTGTTTCACGGCTTCAGTTCCTTCATAGGCTATCTCCAATGCTTCCCACATGTGTTTAGCTGAAGGAAGTGTACATATCCTGAAGAAATCATCTTCATTTAATGCAGCCTGCAATATTAAAACTGCTTTTCTATTAAGTAAGACCCTTTTTGAGTCTTGTTCATCAAACTCAATATGAGTTTTAGAAACAAGTACATCATTGACTTTCTTTTTAGGAACGAAATTTCCAAGTTCAAAAACATCGCATAAATCTAAATCAATTGCTAAAATAAAGTTTTGAAACTTGATTTTCCAGAAAGAGAAGCTTTGGTTGTTAAACGAGGGAGGTCTAGTAATAGTAGCCCCGTCACTGATAACATGTTCGCCAAATCTTGCCATTGATCGCTCTTGAGACTGTTAAGTCCTTTATACAAGAGACCTGCTCTAATACCAAATGTTAGGTTAGGATTTGACCAAGAGCGAGGGGTGAATTGGTCTAATTAAAATTTTTGCAAACGTTGAAAGTAAAATAGAGTATGAAAGAAAGTGAACAAAGAGATTTATCCTGGTTCGATCCACTTGACCTACGTCCAGTCCTCAGAATCCTCTGAGCTTTTCAAATCCACTAATCTCAAAAGATTACAACATAATTGAAGGAAGACTCTCCCTCTTCCTAATTGAATCCAACCCCAGACACTTTTGCTCGTGTCTTTTTCCCACTCAAGATTCTCCTATCTTGAGTTACTCTCACAGAGTAAATGATTGTACATATATATTCTCTTTTTTGAGAATTAAATGATAAACACTGAAGCTCTTAGATATGAGAGAGTAAAAACAAAGTATGTAGGTGAGTAACAATAAATTCGTTGTTCAGCAGTTGCGTTCTCTGTCTTCAGAATCTTGAATGCATAGCCTTTTATAGTTGAGAAGAATTAAATATCCGTTAGAAACATTTAAGTTTCCATTACTCTCATTATCATCGTTCACCTTCCTGCAATAAATTCTTCTACAGTAGGTAGGATGATTTCTGCGTTTTGCCTGTTGAATCTTTTTCTGGTGAGGCAATCAGAATACCATTCCCTGTTAATCATTAAAGAAAATGAGCATTTATGATGGTAGATGACATTCAAATAATGTAGCATTAATAAGGAAAGATTTGATTTTAATGAAAAGCTTTTGACACGCTGAGTTACTGTCAGATAAAGTAAACTCGAGTTATGCTTGCTTAGAACTCGAGTTGTTGATGAAATAACAAAGCAAAATTCATACAACTTTTGTTGTAACTTGAGTTTTAATAAGAGTTTTGACAAAACTTGAGTTACAAAACTTAAAACTCGGGTTTTCTGAAGTTCCAGGAAGTTAAATATGTGAAGGCTCTTCGAGACTTGAGTTTCTCACTTTGAAACTTCAAGTTATAAGATTTTCAAATCATAACTTTTATTGCTAACTCGAGTTTCCTTGGAAGTTTTGAGTTAAAAGAGGTTCATATCTCGAAACTCGAGTTTTAATACTTAAAACTCGAGTTGTACTACAACTCTTATCGAAAACTCAAGTTTTGGAAGAAGTTTTGTAGTTCAGGAAATTTTTCATACCTTAAAACTCGAGTTCTATTTTCACCAAGCTTGAGTTATATCGAAGCTTTTGTTGAGTTGTGATTCTCTCTCTTCGAAACTCGAGTTTTGATTCTCATAACTCGAGTTCCCTCAAAACTCTTGTTGAAACTTCAAGTTTTGGAAACGAGTTTTGTATTTCAAACAACCTTCAGAACCCAAAACTCGAGTTCCACAAAGCATAACTCGAGTTTTGACAGAACTTCCACTGAAACTTCAAGTTTTGAAAAGAAGTTTTGCATTTCAAAAATCCTACAAAGCCCGAAACTCGAGTTCCACAAAACACAACTCGAGTTTTACCAAAACTTCTATTGAAACTTGAATTCTCTTTGAAAATTCTGATTTTCCGAAACTATTTTAACACTCGAAACTCAAGTTTTGTTACACACAACTCGAGTTGTAACAAAACCTTTATTGAAACTTGAGTTCTCCTTAGAGTTTTAGTTTTTCGAAACTTTTTCCAAAAGCCGACACTCGAGTTTTGATAGAACTTCAATCAAAACTTGAGTTCTCTTGAAAGTTTTGGATTTTGAAAGCTTTTTAAACAATATAACTCGAGTTCTAAAGCTTGTAACTCGAGTTATCCCAATACTTTCATTAAAACTTGAAGATTGCTTAAACTTTTCTGAAAAACAAAGAATTTTAATTATAACTTCAAAAACATATTTGTCATCATCAAAACATTATCTCAATAGATATTTTGCAATGTCATGTTGTACATGCTTTGTGATATATATGTGCATTACTATGAGCTTTTGGATGAATGTAAATTAAACTCCTACATTAAGTCATTTTGGTGCTATGTGATGTAAATAAGTGTGTGATGAGATGAAATGCATGAAGAAATGAAATTGAGCATGCAACTTGGCCAAAAAGGGTCCAAAGCCCTTAAAAAGGGACAAAATAGGATAATTTGAGAAAATGGAATCCAATTACCATGAAATTTTACAAAAAAATATATCATTTCATAAGCTTTCTAAAGAGTTCTAGTTTGCTCAAGTTGGACTTGTGTGGAAAAAGTTATGATTTTTCAAAGTTTAGCAAAAAACCAGAAAATTTGACAACACAAAGTTTACCCCGACGAAGTTCAGAGTTCGTCCGAGCAAAGTGCATTCTAGAAGAGTTTTCCACATCAAACATGGTTAGAGACCAAGTCCCATTTTATGTTGAAAAATTTTGCCACAGTGAAATCCCCTATTTTTGACCAAATGAACAGTGATTTTTCAAACTCTTTTCAGCTTTGATTGAGTATTACTTTGGTCCAAAGAGTATTTTTCCCTTATAAGGGATTGAGAAAGCTTTAATTAGAAACCTAAATTACTTGGTTAAAATTTTTCTTGAATTAGTTGTGAATTTCTTAAGTTGGACCAAAATTCCAAGTTTATAAAGGAATAGTAACTCAAGTAGGTACTTTGAAATTCACATAGATAACTAATCCTAGCTCAGATAATGGACTCCAAGGGTCCCATTAAGGTCTCTAATAGATAATAAAGCTAGCTAAGAGGGTTGTTACAGTTACACTCAGCTTTGTTGTTCAATGTTATGTATTAAATGCTTCTAACACAAAGCATGGTCATTGTCAGAGATTTTGTACATTGAGCATGCCAGAGAGGCTATCAGAAGACCATACCCTATTGCTAAGTAGAAAGAAGAAGCATTTAAAGGTAGTTAAGATTTCAATCAATTAAGTATGGAAAAGGAAAGATTACAAATAAAGTCAAAGCTTCTGCCAAACTGAGATATGATTAGATAAAATAAGTGCTTGAGTATGTTTAAGAATACTCAACACTTGAGTGTTATTTGAAAATCATTTCAACAAAAACTGAAGTTTATGAAGAAGTGGTCGAGTGTAGAAAACATTTTTCAAGTGTTGCTTGAAATCCATTTTATCAGACTTGAAATTTTGGAAACAATGCCGATTGCAAAATAGATTACTCGAGTGCTTTGTATAACACTCTTATGAGTACTCGAGTTCCATTGGAAGTATTAGAGTTAAAAAGGGTTTGACTACTGATCTGACGCGGATTGTCGCCTTCCGGTTCGATACAAAATGATTGCTCCAAATTAATGCAGTATAGCGGCAACCAATCGTTCTTCTCGAGGAGCGGTTTATTGATTATCCTAGTCTAAATTGGTTATCAAATACATTGGTGAACTTGGGTATGAAAGGGGGTTTTGGTTTACGAAAACAGTGGTGCAATGACAAAACAATGCAAGAAGTAAATCTTTTTGGTATTTTTGGTTTAACAATGGAATGGTTGAATTAAGTTGAAGATATAAATAGATAGGCCCTTGGTGATAGAAACTCAGCTGTCATTGCTCTCAAAATGCTATGGAAGTTTGCAATTTTCTAAGTCTATATGAAAACCTCAAGCTATCACTTGAGTCCAATGACTTAATTAGTG
>QFDD01005499.1:0-17276 GCA_006871305.1 Vachellia collinsii | reverse complement strand
TGCAATCAATCAACGGTTAATAAATGCCATTTCTTCGGTGGAATTGTCTTGTTTAGCTGACTTCACACCTTTTTTTCTCCTCGTAGATAAACAATGCTGGGACAAATATACCTATGGAAGCAACAGATTATACTGCTGAAATTATGTCAAAAATAATGAATACTAATTTTGAGTCTGCTTACCATCTGAGCCAACTTGCACACCCACTTCTAAAAGCCTCAGGAGGTGGAACCATAGTTAATATCTCCTCCATTGCTAGTTCCAAAGCTTTATCCCATCTCTCTGTCTACGCAGCATCTAAAGGTATATTTCTCTGTGTAAAAACCATTTGCTTTTATCCATTAGATCTAATTCTCCAATCAAATCTTGGCACACTGGTTTTTTTCTTTTCTAATAACAAAAATTCACATGAAGAAAATTGCAAAATTCTGTTAAACAATCATTAAAAATAGAAATCATAGACGGCAAAATTTGAATAGAGAATTGGACCATGTAGTTATAACCAAATAAGTTTTGTCCCCTTTTCTTTTCTCATAATACAATCACACAGGAAGAGAGAGAGAGAGAGAGAGAGAGAGAGAGTTGTTATGTGGACTCCATACATATTCACAATCGTCTGTATTTCTCTGTTTTAGTATATGAATGCATGAATGTAGGGCATGCATTTTACTTTTCTCATGCGTCATAAAATTTGATTAATCTAGCATAAGTTTTTTGAAAATAATTGAGTCGTACGTAAGGACATAATCCATAATAGATAAATATTTTTGGTAAAAAGTGTCCATTGTCACATTAAATTAAACTGTATCTCACGGAGAACTGTCGAATGTCAATCGTTTTATGCAGACGGGCCCACTCCTCCTCAGTCCTTTTGCTAGACCAACATCTCGTTATTATATATATACTCTCGATCTTCCATACTCTTGAGCAATGTGGAACTTTCCATTTTTACACACCCACATGCAATAACTGCAGCAAAATGTAGGGTGTTCAATTTTTTCCCATGAGTCACAAACTTTGATAATATGGCATAAGTATGAGCACATAAGTCAATGCCAATGTAGCTGATGATATATCTGCATAATTGTGCTCAGGAGCTATGAATCAAGTCACGAGGAATCTGGCATTTGAATGGGCAAAGGATAATATTCGTGTAAATGCAGTAGCACCTGGATTTATTATGACCACACTTTTGGAGGCCGCTCTGGTATGTTACTCTCTTAAGCATATGTGTGTGCGCGTGTGAAATCCTAGATCCTTTGTCACTTTTCAAATGAACTGAAAGAAAACTGAAGTTCCTGCATGAAAAAAAAATAAAAAAGAAAACTTGCTTTCTTGTCTTTCTTCATTGCAAGCTCCCTCATTGCTTATTTGTTATAACTGCCTCATGTTCCTAATATAAAAGATGGACTACTAATTAGTAGATGTTAAAAAAATTAGTTAAGTTAGTTATTTGTAACAAATGTGTGTTGTTTTTCTTAAAATACCTTTTTCATTATATACATTATAACCATCCCTTCATGGAAGTCCCTTATCTATTTATAATCAACAGTGATACTTTTGGGGGAAATTATAAATTTGGGAGGTGAATTAAAGTGGATTGCGTTCTTATGATTGGGACCAGAATTAACCCTTTGTCTAACTCTTATATTTAGGACTAAATCTAATATGAGTATTCTTAAAAGATATCTTAGCCTAGCAATTCTTAACTCAACAATTCTGTGTTAATGAATCACCAAGTAGCCTAATTGATTTACAACCCAATGAACCTATCTTAGTATCCTCAGTGTACCACTTTTCGAAGATCTCAAAATCCCTTCCCTAGTTAAGAATTCCAATATCCTAAGGGGTCATCTAGAGCTCCAATTTCACGTTAAAGTAATCTCTAATATGTTTGACATTTTAGCACCAAAGATTATGAACATATTAATTATGCTCATGTGTAACAAGAGAACCACCCTTTTGCTAACAATAGTCAATCAAAAACTAATTCTAAAAATAAAGTGTTGTAGATTAACTATATAAAAACTCAATATGTAGAAAAATCTCAATATAATTGTTATATTTGTCAAAATGTTCTTATCAATGTATATGTTTCATAGGTTCTTGTCATAAAAATTCTTGCCTGCTGCTATATCTAACTCCTCATAATCTTGGTGTGTTATAAGAATCTTTTTTCCTGTTTTCATCCTTTTTTTCCTTCGTAGAAAATCATTTCACTAAGTGAGACATAACACCTTATCTTCATACAGCCGAAAGAAAATGGTGCAGAAATAGTAAATAATATATTGTCTCAACTTCCTATCAGTCGCATAGGAGAGCCTAAGGAGATTTCAGCACTAGTTGCTTTTCTGTGCCTTCCTGCTGCGTCATATATCACTGGACAAATAATAAATGCAGATGGAGGCTTCACAAGTTCAATGGTTTTGATGAAGAAATAAATGGTCAACTATCAATGCTATCTGAAATTTCATTATGTTTTTGTTATTTTTTTAAATCAATATTGAGATGATGTATCCCTTTACACGCTACAAAAGAATGGCATGTGGATAATCTATCTTAATGCAATAAGTTTGTCTATTAAAAAATGTTAATTTAGATAGACGCACGCAAGTTATTCACTGCATCTCCCCATTTCTTTTTCTATTTAAAGCGAACTATATTATTTGGACTGACTTCTCAGGGGTACATTTGTGAAATAAAATTCTTCTAACATATTTATCTTGTAAACTATGAAATTGTGCTATAAAAATCCAGTTTAGAAGTTTTGGTGTTTGCCAAGGAAGAAGAAATTGTCTGAAAATGTCAAAACGATATGTCTAACTCGGGCTTTGATGCCCTTTTAAATAGATCATCTTAAGACAGTCTAAATGCAAAGACAAGTTGAAAAAAGAAATATTTTACTGATAAGATAACAAATTATATCCAACAATTCTATTTAACTAAAAAAAAAAGGGCTTTTGAGACAACCCCCAAAATCTATTTTATAAGAAAAAACAAGGCATACCCAATAATGTCATTTAACAAAGAGGAACAGCAGGAGTACACTTTAAGACACTTCAAGAGATCCTAATTATTTTATCATTGTGAGCTTGTTTGATTATATATTTTTAATAGTTACCATACCTTCCTAGGTAACTTATGGCGTGATGCAAAAAGTACTATACTCCCTCTTATTCTTTTTATAAGATACCTTTTTATACATATAGAACATTATTTCTTAGATCTTACCGGAATGTGTTGTATATGGATTTTCTAAATAAGGCTAAATGTGTAATTAAAGTGTAATCAAAATTTAGTTAAGGGTCAAATAAAATAGTAAAAATCCTAAGATCACATTACATACCTACCATCTTGAGTAGTGGCAAAAGTGTAATTTCGTGATATTTTGAACATTTTGCCAGAATGTCAGAAAAATGCCAAATGAATAGTGATTCTTTCCTGATTGTCTTGTATTAATTGAGCATGACAAGTCTTAGATATTATTTTTGCCTTGTAGATGAGCTCAAAATCTTTAAGTGGAAACTTAAATCACTCTATTTTGATTTTTCTAAAATTAATTATAAATTTACAAATTTGGATCAGAAATTTGAAATTACTAAATGAATAGTAACTCAAGAAGAAAAAATGCTAGTTTTAATTTATTTGCTTTAATTAATTGATTCGCCTGAACCATACTACTTCCAAATGTACAATAGATTACATAAATGAAGGGCGTTGCAGTTTTGATGTTTCCCAAAATCTCAAAGACTCAAAAACAAGCTCTACCAATCTCATCATCAACAACACCAACCAAGTTTGATTTCAAGATTTACCTCTTTCAATGAGAGATTTCTCACTTTCTCTCTACTTGAGCTCTCTAAGTATTCTACTTACTCAAATCAATAAGAGAGTGAGAGATTAGAGATTGTCTAGAGGTGAGAAACTTGAAGAAATGGAGGATTTACATCACAAACCTACCAATTTCTCATGAATTCTTAGCTCAGGAAATGAAGTCGCGAGCTTGTAAGAAGGGTGGACTTAGCTCAAGAACAGGAAGCTGCTGATGAAGAGGAAAGAAAAGTAGAAGCAGCAAAAATTCGGGCTGAAAAAACTGTCAGACCCCTCTTAGTAGCTTCTGCCTTTATCTCTTATCGCTTCTCTTGTATAAATTCTAAAGTGATTTGACTAGAATCATAACTGTCAGTATTCCACCTTGTCTGGAACCCAATATTTATGTTGTCTCTTGTTGTCATTGCTGAACTGTTAAAGAGGATTGCTGAACTTAGCCTGCTACACACACACACACTTGCATATTTATGCTGCTCTTATCACTCTCATCACCTTCTTCTGCTTCTTACTTTATTTGCCTCTCGATCCCTCTCTCATGTGATTTTCTATTCTTCTTCCATATCAGCCATTTCGTTCTACTGGTTCTTCATGTTATACATATTAGGAAAGCTGGACAGTATGGCTGGACCCCTCTTTCGTTTGGCACCTGATGGATGTGGCAACACAATATTTCTAACATCTCTAGCAAAGACATCCACCATGAAATGAATATTAAAATTCCAAAATGCTGGACTTGATAAGTGTTATTTGCAGTAGTGCACATTCATATCACTTTATATTTCAATTGCCATGACACTGGATATTTTTTTGACATAAAATATTTTTCCAAATAAATTTTATTTTAAACAACTTTTGAGTTAACATATGAAGTTACTATGTAAGCAATTTCAGGGATTTGTGTATTGAGGCTGAGTCCTTAAGTCTAAAAGTGTTACTTAACAGTTTGAATGTTAATTATGTAAGATGTTTGGATAAGATGTTACAACTTATTTTGTTACCATCAATACTTTCACTGATAGATTCTATAGTAAGAACATTTTATACTTTCAGCAGCGACAATTGAAAAATACATTTTTTTGTAGGGGAGATGTGCGACAGACAACTCCTTCACCACAGTGAATGATACATACTTCAGGTCCCTAAATTCCATAATGTTAAGCCCCACCCCATTTTTCCTCCCTAATTTTCTCCCCCTATTTTATCCTCCAAACCAAATAAGGGAACATCCATTTTCTTCCCTACTTTTCCCTCCTCTAATTTTCTCTATATAACTATGGTTAGTTATAAGATAATTAGGATATCTTGAAGTGTATCTTGAGTTAATAAAAGCGAGAGAATATTGAGAGAATGACAAGACTCTCGTCTCTGCCAATCCAAATATCACATATTCTCTATTTACTATGAGTACGCCATGATATTCATACTGTATACAATCTATTATCAATTAATAACATTTTTATCTTTTCAATGCACAAAAATATCTCTCTCTTCATTAAAATAATTTATATTTCAACTTCTTTACAATTAGACTGTTATAGGATAGTCCGTTTACAAGGGGTCAAACCAAGTTTGACATGTCATTGTTATACTTTGGACAATTTCTTCTTCCTTGGAAAACACCTAAACTTCTAACCTTATCCATTTTCAAACATAATTTTAAACAGAAAAAAATAGTGAAGCACAGAGAATGACTTGTGTCTATCTCCATTAAGATTTTTAACGAACAGACTTATTGCTTAAGATACATTATCCACATGCCATTGTTTCACACAGTGTAAATGGATACATAATTTCAGTATTGTTTTACAAAAAAACAAAAACAGAATAAAATTTCAGTAGAACCATTTATTTCTTCCTCTAACGTTATAACAGAGACAATACAAAACCATTTAGACTGTGAACCCTCCATCTGCATATATTATTTGTCCAGTGATATATGAAGCAGCAGGAAGGCAAAGAAAAGCAACTAGTGCTGAAATCTCCTTAGGCTCTCCTATGCGACTGATAGGAAGTTGAGACAATATACCATTTACTATTGCTGCGCCATTTTCTTTCTGTATGAAGATAAGATATTATGTCTCACTTGCTAAAATCATTTTATATGGAGGAAAAGAAAGAATGAAAAAAGTATAGCAGTGGGGAAGAATTTATATGACAAGTAAGAACGTATGAAACAGTACATTGACATGAACATACTGGTAAATGTAACAATCATATTGTGGGATTTTTCTAGATATTTTGTGTTTGCTATATAGTTAATCTACAACACTTTATTTTTATAATTAGTTTTTGATTCACTATTGTCAGAAAAAGGGTGGTTATCTAGTTGCACAGACGGGAGCAAAATTAATACGTTCTTAACCTTTGATGCTAAAATTCCAACCATATTAAGGATTGCTTTAACTTGATATTGGAGCTCTAAATGACCCTTACGGAATTGAAATTCTTAATTAGGGAAGGGAGTTTGAGATCTTCAAAAGGTGGTCCATTGAGGTAGTCAAAGCATATTAAGATAGGCTCATCGGGCTGTAAATAAGATTAAGCTACTTGGTGATTGGTGAACATAGAGAATTGTTGAGTTGAGAATCGCAAGGCTAAGATATCTTCTTTGGAATAATCATAAAGAATAAGCAATGAAGAAAGGCAAGAAATGGAATTATTAAAAAATGTGTTGGTCTAAAAAGAAGCAATGTAAAGGTGGTGATAAACTAGACATGATTATGAGAATGAGAGGCATTAGATAAGGCAGCAGCATAATGCAGGAACCTCCGTTATCTTTCAGTCCATTTCAAAAGTGACAAAGGACCAACGAACAGGGATTTCACTCACACACACACACGTGTGTGTGTGTGTGTATAGTAACATACCACACCAGCCTCCAAAAGTGGGGTCATAATGGTTCCAGGTGCTACTGCATTTACACGAATATTATCCTTTGCCCATTCCAATGCCAGATTCCTTGTGACTTGATTTGTAGCTCCTGAACACAATTATGCAGATGATTCATCAGCTACATACATTGGCAATGACTTGATTATTTGCAAAAATTTATGATGCTAATATTTGAAATTTTAAAATTTTATTCATGTGAATTTTTGCTTCTAGGAGAAAAAAAATCAACATGCTAAGATTTGATTGGATAATTAGATCTAATGGATAAAACCAAATGTTCCTATGTTTTATTCGAGTATAAATTTACCTTTAGATGCTGCGTAGACTGAGAGCTGGGGTAAAGCTTTGGAACCACAAATGGAGGAGATATTTACTATGGTTCCGCATCCTGAGACTTTTAGAAGTGGGTGTGCAAGTTGGCTTAGATGGTAAGCAGACTCAAAATTAGTATTCATCACTGTTGATATAGCTTCAGCAGTACAATCTGTTGCTTCCTTAAGTATATATGTCCCAGCATTGTTTATCTAAGTGAAAAAAGGGTATAAAGTCAGCTGAAACATGACAACTTCACAAAGAAATATGGCATTTATTAACTATTGATTGCAAACACATAAATATTTGTCCAAGTAATTGGTATGTCCTAAATATCTTGTACTACTATTTTATTTTGGTAGAATTGGTTTAAATGCAGTTCATAGAATCTTTTTGTCCAATCTTGTTGGGGAAATCTCGTCCATCCATTTTGATCTATAGACTTGTTTGTCAACCACTTTCAGAATCACTTTTATGCAAGTCGAGATAAAACTCCTCTCACATACTTACAACGGAGTGCATGTATTCACTTTTTAAAAACTAATCTCAAACAAACTAGCATTAGTCGTATCAAAATGGATGGACAATATTTTCCTCTCTTGGTTAGACTACATACTCACAGACTGCACCAAGCCAATTCATTGACATGGGTAACTACCCTTTTGCCTCCAATTCCTCAAAAAATTTTGTGAGAGAGAATCTTACTAGGATGTTGAGCTTTCCATGAAAGAGTGAGGCAACAGTTTCCATTAGATTTTCACGTTGGTCACGAAATTGAACATCACAAACTGATCCACTCACGCTAAATCCTCTGCTTTCCCACTCTTTCACACATCTATCAATATCTTCTTGTTTACGCGAACATATATGCACAGCTGCTCCAAATTCTGCTAATTCTTCTGTTATGGCATGCCTAATTATTTAAAAAAAAAAAAGCACACAGCAGAATATAAACAGTTATAAAGCATCTAAGGAGTTTTAGTGATATTTCGTCCTAATTTAGCCGTTCTTCTTTTCAAACAAGTATTGCTTCACTCACTTAGACAATATGAAATAGAAGGTTGAGAGACATTGGACAAGACAAAACGAAGGCCTCTTTAATTGAATAAAAGTTGAAACTCTCAGATTATGGGTTTGTACCTGGAGTGCGATCTATTATCTTGAGTATCGACATTAAACCGGATCACTATTGGATATTGGTTATGGAGGCACAGCAAATACACCATAAATAGGTGGAGAAGAGAGAACACACACTCACTCACATAAAGAGAGAATTACACGTGTGTGTGTGGAGTAACCTATTTCACACTTTACAAGGAGTTATATGTGCACTAATTCATGGTGCAGTAACAACTCCGTTAATTTACTCCAACAAAAACATGCACACACCTGAACTACTATCACTCTTGCAGTTTATTCAAAGTGGGCATATAACAATCTCGTGCCCCATATTTGTGTTATTTCCATTGGTACACCTATGGTTAATGAACCAGGGGTGGATCACCCATAGTCCAAAACTCAGAAAATGGCATGGTTCAGTTATTGAAGGAAAAAGCCCATTAAGAGTTGTAATATTATGAGAAGAAAACAAATAATAATCACAAACCCTATGCCTTTGGTTCCTCCAGTAACAAGAGCAGTCATTCCAGCGAGTGACCATCTTTTGTCTTTGAAGATGACCTTCGCTTCATCACCTTCACTCATTTTTGTGGCTGTGATCCTCTCTGGTACCGTTCGAATGGAAGAACATATACCACTTGACTTCCTCAACAACAACATCGAATTTTATCCTTGATAAAAACGCTAAGAGACATTTACGTGATTCCAAATGCTTGCTTTGGGTTTGACGATATCAAGAAATGATCTGATGAATAGAACAATATATTTCCCAAAGCTGGACCTGGACGTCACAATACAATATAACACAAATGATTAACTAATAATGAAATGCACATTAAAGCATTTTGGACTGAAATTTATCGACAATTCAAGTATTGTTGATGGGTAATGACATGAATTCTATCGCCCAATAAGTTTCTAGAATGCAATTGAAGTAAAATAAATTTTTGAATCGGTTAAATTAAATTGGAATCCAATATAATAATCAAATATGATTGATTAAGAGTGAGCCCCCCACATTTTGAGGATTGCTTGCATCAAATCTATAGGATGCGGTAACTGCACCATGGACTTGGTCAAGAAAACCAACGAGCAAGAACCAAGAACCTGGAAAAAGATATGTTTCATAAATCATCAAGTTATTAATGAATCAATTAACTTATTAACTTATTTCTCTAAATGTTGTTCTCATCACCTGTTTGACCATTCATTCTTCTTCTTCCTTTTTGGTTTTCTATGACAATTTATTCTTCTTCTAATTGATTTAACTTACCCACTAAATACAACTATTATCTCTTCTTCTATATTTAACCAGCTATGGTGGCTAATCTTCTCTTATTTTAAATTCAAATCAATCTATTCATATTTCATTCCTCGATATAATTTTCCCATTTAATATATTTTATACTATATATAAATCTCATTTTTTAAAAAAAATATTATATAAATGTTTTTCCAATTTTCAAATATATTTTTTTTCAATTTTTGTCAATGATATGTATATCAAATATATATTAATATATACATTTACTAGTTAACACTAAATTATATTAAATAATTCATCACTTTAAGTTACTTATTAGCCATCATAATTTACTTTAAAAAAACATTAAATATAAAATTTATAAATAGTATTCTTTTTTTTAGTAACACATTAATTGCAAATTAAATTAACGAACTAATACATATGAAAAAAAAATAAGGACAAAAAATACGTGAAATTTCCTATGAACATATATTTTCTTCATGATATATCATAATTTTCTAAAGGGATAATTAATCTTTTGGTCCATCAACTTTTAATCAGGTTATAACTGAGTTTCTGAATTTTGATTCGATGCATCTCAGTCCTTATAGTTTTGATTCAGTTGACAGTTGTAACTTAGTTCTTAAACTTTAACTCACTGTAACTTAGTCCCTCTAATTTTAATTATTTTCTAATTTAATTCCTATATTTTAGAAAATAAATCATATAAATAACAAAATGTTAGATATTAAATTATAAAATGGTTAAAACTATAGGGACTGATTGACGGTGAGTTAAACTTTAGGAACTGAGTTACAACTGAGTTAAAACTATAGGGACTGAATTGCATCGAGTTAAAGTCCAATGACTGAATTATAATTGGGTCAAAAGTTGAAGGATCAAAAAACTAATTTTTCATTTTCTAAAATTGTTAAATGAATTTTTTTTATGGGATGAAATTTTCATATAACATCAAATGAATTTTTTAGTGGGATGAAATTTTCATGGAAAAGGAGGGAGAAAATCATTGTTTCTATTCTTGGTCTCTTATGTTTATTCCGTTGAGACCTAAATGGAATTGGATAGCACACTTGAGAGTTTAAAATTAACCTCTCAAAAATTTTGTTTCTGCACTAAAAAACTACTGTCATTATTAATCTTAATTTTATAAGTAGGGATTACTGTAACTACTCATCCAAATAGCCTATATACTTCAAGTTCAATCCATTAAATATCACAACGCTTAGGGACTCTCTCCCAAATACACAAGCCCCAACAGCACTTACCTAATTCATTTTAATTACTAACTCAAAAGTTTAGTTTTTACAAAATATTTATTAACTAAAAGATTTTATGATGTAAAAATAAGGAAAAATTAATTTTATAGTCCTTTAATTTTTAACTCAATCCCCCAATTATGACTCAGTGCAATTCATTTCTTTAACTTTGATTGTTTTAAAACTCTATCCTTACCTTTTCAATATTTTTTTAGGGTTAATATCATTTTTAGTCACTCAATTTTGCATGAACTTTGATTTTAGTCCTTCAAGTTTCAAACATATGGTTTTGATATCTATAGTTTTATAATAACTTGCATATTCAACAGTGTTAATTATTGCCTTTAAGTTTAGAGATTAAAATTAAAAGTTGTTAAAAGTATAGGATCAAAATCAAAATCTTTTGGTCTTCACAATTTTGACCACTTTTCATTTTGATTTTAACCACTTTTAATGGTGTTAATTAACACATTAAACATTTAAGTTTTTATGAAACTTTAAAGACTTAAATTATCATTAATGAATGCCTTTTTTCTTCTCTCTTCTTTCGTTTTAATTTTAATTTCAACCTCTCATTCATGTGCTCTTGTCTGCGGTCTCTCACCTTGAAGAACAAAAATTGGCTCTTATTTCAAGTCTCTCCTTGAAGAACAAAAATCGTTAATTGCTGACTACTTTAGAATCATCCTCTTTCTCCGTTCGTTTTTTTTAACTACTCTAAGAAATATTTTCACTTCTTATTTTATCATTATTTTTCAAGATTCTATCTTAAATGTTTTTGGCCTCTTTCATTTTATTTTCCTTGTCTTTTTCCTTTTTGGTGAACTTTCTTCTTCTTCCTCACGGTTCTTACTTCTTTCTGGCCTATGGAAAGTGACCAGGGAAACCCAACCAACCGAACGGGTTGCCCGAGTTACTCCTAAGCTACATCAGTTTATGTTGAGTCATCCATGGTTTTTCTTTTTTTTTGGATCGGACAAATGGCTAGTTCACATGTTTCCCATCTGAACTAACCAATCCAGTCCATTTTTTTGAACAATGCATCTAAAAGAAAAATCTAATTTAATGATTTTTTAAAAACAAAGATTGAAGAAGGGTAGAACTGTAACTTTAACCATCCTTAATTTAAATGGGTTGGATGCAAAATTAAGAGAACCCATATGTTATATTTTAAAGTTATATGAAATTTTTTTGCTTGGAATGAAATTTTCTTTGAGCATGAGTGAGGAATTGATTTAAAGAGCATAAATGAAACCAAAACACAACCATGATCATAATAATTATGATCAATGTATAAAAATATCGATGACCGTTTGTCAAAAGTGAAAAAAAACACATACTTTTTTTTAAGTATGCAAGAATACCCAAAGTGTAGAGTTGAAAAGAAACAAAGTTGAAGAGCTCAAAGCCACTAATGGAATTTAGGGGAACTTGGTGGTCTAGCTTGAGCAAAAAAAAAACAACTCATTTAGTTGCTCTGGAGGAGTGAGATGGTCTAGTTTGTTTGCTTTTTTTTTTTTTTTTTGTGAAGTGAGAAGAATGAAAAAGAACCTATCAAAATTGGCTTTCCGAGAAAGGGATGTCATGGCTACATGGTATGCCTAACATGAAGTGTACTGTCCATGTCCAAGTTAGAACGTATTTATCTCATAGATTGTCAAAGTTAGAATACTTCCCTTGCCAAACATCCATAATCAATTAAAAAAGTACTTTCACTCAGAATCAATTAAATTTAATAGGTGAAGGGATCACATGAGGGTTATCTCTAGCTCTATCCCCTCATAGTTCCATTTGAGTTCTGACACTTGCTTATCCCACCCTATTTTAAAATGACTAGGATCTGAACAGGCCAGGATGGATATAGGCTAAACACCAAGGGTCGATTGGTTTAAACTTTTTGAATAAAAAATCACTTTTTTTTTGGGGGAAAAATTATCTATTTTGTAAAATTTTAATTTGTTTGTTTAAGCTTTTAAAAATAACCCAGCTATGATAAGAAAAAAAAAAGATATTTATGATTGCTTTGAATAGATTATGAAAATAATATAATAATGCAAATGTTATAAAAATGGGGGAGATATACAGAAATGTCATAAAATTTTAAAATAACTAAATAAAATTTTTTTTTGAACAAAGATGTACAAAAATAACATAAAATCTAAAAATTAAATAATGATCACATTTTATTATTATAACCCAAACAAAATATAAGGAAAGATTTTGTGTTAGTACTGAAAAATATTACTCCTTTTGTAAATAGTTTGTACTGAAAAATACAAAACCTGTTTATTAAACTTATGAAGAAATCAAAATATGAAGAAATCGATAAGAACTATAATTAAAATACATAAACATGCACACTACAATGCTTTGTATGCTCAAGTGCTAAAGTAAAAAGAAGGAACTTTGAGGAAGGCAAAGATAAATTATAGTATTTAACATATCGTTGTTATTATTAATTATACATAGTAATGAATGTTAATGAGTAATAATGATAATCAGGGTATTTATTTTTTTTACATTATTCCAAATATATAAGAAATTTATAAATTTGACTTACAAAATAAGCATTTCCGCCCTTTTTTCAACGGTTCAAATAAAAAAAATAAAATCAAATTCACAATGTATTTATATTCCTTCCAATAATGAAATGTTTGGGAACCAAAAAAAACAAAAAACTACAATTTGTGATGGAAAAGCAAGGCCCATAATGAAAGAAAGTATCTTCACATCATGTATGTGTTGCGCGTTTGACCGGAAATCTGTGAAGAAGAAATCCCCACAAAAAAATAGAGACTACACTCATTAAACCCGAACGAAATTTTAAATTGGTCGAAATAATGGATTAAGAGTTCATGAGTTAGAGCGAAGTCAATTTATGAGTCAAATTGATTATATAAAAATAATATAACTTAATAAAAAATACGCATATTTGATTAAAAATAATTTAATATAATAACACTTAAATAAAAATGATAACTCAAAACATAATGTTTTGATACATACATATATCTTACAACTGTTTAATTGTAACCATAATAAAATACTACATTGAAAATATATTTTTATTCTTACAATCAATTAAAAATTACAAAGTAGCAAAATAATAAAAAAACACGATATAATCACTAATAGTCAGTGATAATTTGATTTAGTAATATATAAAATAAAAACAAAAATCATCAAAATGTCGACAAACTAAAACAATAAATCTAGTTAAATTCACGAAAGCTAAAAATTAAAATTCTAATTTTTTTTTTTTGAAAAAATAAATCTGATCCAGGTTACCTTGAGTTATACTGGTTCGCCTTCATTCAGACATAAGCCAGGTTGAAGCCCTAACATGACCGAGTCAACCCGACAAATCCGGTCTAGGTTTAATAGCCATACATATTACATCATTTTCATGATTAATACATGAATAATATTCACACCCAAAAACCATAGGCACAATATACTAAAATTTCAAAATGACTAATAATTACTTTGTAATCTATTGATTGAATATTACTCCTACAAACTTATTACTATCATAATATCTAATACTTGTGATAGTTCGCACAAATTGATCGCAATAAATTTAAATAATGGTAAAACTTAAATAATATGCAGCGATCTAAGCTTATGAATATCTTATTTTGGTTTTTCAATAACTTTGAACATCTCTCTCCACAATTTATTAATAATTTTAGACATCTTTCTTCACAACTTATTTCCCTTATGCATTACAATCAATTTTAATATTTTTCATAATGCCTTATGGTCATTTTGGCTTCATAACCATTGGTTTTTTCCCCAACAGATTGGCACATATTTTTCTCTACATGAACTCTTGCCATATTGTAACATTTCTCATAATTTTGATAACATATAGATATTTTTAGTTCAACAAGTATGAGAAACCCCACTTTCAACTATCAACCTTTCCAATGTAATATGATCATGATCATGATCTCTCCTAATATGTATTCCTTTCTTTCAATAGTATATCATCAATTCCTCTAAACATTAGTCTTCTAGACCAAAGCAAAAATCAATTAAAACTATAAAGCTTTAATGTTTGAACATTTAACCTTCAAAAATTTGATATTTGTAACAATTAAATACTCCAAATGTTAAAAAAAATTTCTTGACATGCCATTTACTAGTATCCACAATACTCTTTCACAAAAAACCCATCATAACAGGAATGCGATTGATGTGAGTTTTGGTCATCTAATCACAAAAACAAAAGTATTTTAGTTGTTGACCATTTAATTAAAATATTACTATAACAAAATAAATTGTATAAATTTAAATTTATAATTGAATATAAACAACAAATAAACCCATGTACAAATTACATTATATAGTTATATATAATATTCTCATGTATCAACGCAAATAAATTATATAAATGAAATAGATAGATAAACAAATATAAACAAAAGGAACATAAATTATATAGATACATATATAGGTATGGATATTAGTTATAGTGTTGAGTATAATGATAAACAACATAATAACATAAAAGAAAACAAAATAAATAACAAAAATAAAAGATAAAAATAAATAACAACAGAAAGTAAAAAATAAAAATATAAAAGATAATGACAGAATACGACTAATATAATAATAGACAACAAAATAAAACAAGGAATAGGAGAAAACGTAAAAACATTAAAAAAAATAATATAAGTAGAGAAGGAAAAAAAATAAAATGAGAATATGATAAAATTAAAATGAGGCAGAATAAGCAAAATAAAAAAAAATAAAATTACAGAATAAAATAATATAATGAATAAAATAAAATTAAAATTGCACGTGGTAGTTGGGTAAAAAGGGAAGACATTCATTGTCTCTAAACAAACAGAAAAAAATCTTATCACACAATTTGGATTAATTATCTTCATACAACAAACAAAAATTAACAGCAGTCAACAAGATGTCACGAAATCATTCAATAGATTCTTATGCTAATAATGTGTTATTAAAATAGAAAAGCTAGTGCATAAAAAGGATGACAAGACAAGAAATTAGAGAAAAGAGCAAAGGAGAATTCTCATTCACTTATGATTCTAGGTATCAATACTTTGTATATCATCTTTATTTATAGGCGCCAACCATCAAAGTGCAAACATATGGTTACAAAGAAATAATAACATTAATTATAAGAAACTTCACATAAATGATTTATTGAGATGTCACAAGACTTGTGGCACTAAACATAAGGATTTCTAGAGTTGGGGATTATAGACATTCACATATAAAATGTTTACAACACTAAGACAAAACAGAGAGAACAAATTATTGGATTCCATACTTTCGGACTACATGTACATAATGCTTACTTTTGGTACTCCAGAGAAACAAATTTTGATCGAACCTATATTTGCCCAATGGATACAATCCGCTCATGGTAAAACTTCACATATGTTTGATGTACTTTTATAAGTTGACGACATAATTTAGATGACATTACAAAGCATGCCTACAAAATAATATATATTTCAACAGCACGTAATATCTATATCATACACCAGTTTTTAACATCAAAGGTGGCAAAACCATTTAAACTGTCAAACCTCCATCTGCATATATAATCTGTCCGGTGATGTATGAAGCAGCCGGTAGGCAAAGAAAAACAACTAGTGCTGAAATCTCTTTAGGCTCTCCTATGCGTCCCATAGGAATTTCATACTTCATAGCATTTAATGCATTTTGTCCACCACGTTCCTTCTGTGAGAAGATAAGAGAATGTTTCACATAGTAACATGATTTTATGCAAGGAAAAGAAAATGAAGATACGTAATGTTTGAATAATAATTTCATATATTACAGAAGAAGATTACACAATATATATATAGCACACTAGTTAGGTAAATCACACTCATCCAGAAAACAAGGAGACAAAATTCCTTAATATCCTCTTCTATCCTATCCCATGTTATCTGCCACTTATTCCTCTAATTACATAGATACCTATTTAATTATAATTACCACACTCCCCCTCAAGTTGAATCATAGATATTTATCATGTCTAACTTGCCTACAAATTTCCCAAACAAGTCTTCCGGTAATCCTTTTGTAAGAATATCTGCCAGCTGTAACTTCGTAGGTACGTAGGATAAACAGATGGTTCCTTCTTCAACTTTCTCTCTAATAAAATGTCTATCAATTTCAACATGTTTGGTTCTACTATGTTGAACTGGATTAAGAGACATACTTAAGGTAGCTTTGTTGTCACAATAAAGTTTCAATGGCGAACTGATTTGAACATGAGTTTCTTCAGTTACTCTCTTTAACCATAATCCTTCCATGATCCCCTGAGCTAGAGCTCTCAATTCGGACTCCGCACTACTTTTAGCCACAACTCTCTGTTTTTGACTTTGCCAAGTCACAAGATTTCCCCACACGAAAGTACAATACCCAGAGGTTGATCTGCTGTCTTCTAGAGTTCCAGCCCAGTCAGCGTCTGTATAGATCTCAACTGTTCTGCAATCATTTTTCTTAAAGAAGAGGCCCCGACCAGGTGTACCTTTTAGATACTTGAGAATTTTGTATGCATCATCCATGTGTTTCTTCTTTGGAGAGTGCATATGCTGACTTGCCACACT
>QFDD01005498.1:0-16627 GCA_006871305.1 Vachellia collinsii | reverse complement strand
TAATATTTCAATTGAAGCTTGGTTAAGATGTTTAATTGAAGTATTTTGAGGTTTGAATTTGGTGGTATCCAAGGTTCACCTCTAGGCTCAATTCATTGAACTCTTATCTTTAGTGGAGCTAGGAAGGCCAAATCTCAACTCAAGGGGACTACATTTTATTATCGTGCATTTAATCCAAGATTAACTTTGAATTGCTCACTATTTGAAATCAATTATAATCTGTCCATTTTCATTGTTAAGAAAAAGAAAACCCTAAAAAGAATAGTTAGATTTAAATTCAGTTGTTTCATTGTTTTTCCAATCAGGTTTTCTACAAGGTTTCCTTTTTAACTTTGATTGCAACATTAATCTGTTTAAAAGCTTGAATTAAACTCCTCACAAGAAATGACCTAGGTGTGCAACACTATACTACATTTTTATCACCTAGTATTTTGAAAGCCTATACGACTAAGGGCGATTTCACCATGTGAGGGGAATAGGAGATGTTTATCTTAATTAAACTCTCATAGTGAGCCAAATACTCCTTAACATCTATCCCCAAATCCTTAATTTTATCTAGGTCAATGATCATGGCTGGACACAACTCCCAATCTTTATAAGCATTTTCAAAAATACTAGGAGTTTGAGGGATTATATAGACACTTCTTACATTGAATCCAGGGGGTGCTGCTCCTGCAGTCAGCATATAGGGCTGTTTAGACTCTGATGTTGTGGCCTTTTGTGCCTTCATCTTCTTCCTAGGCACTGAAGCACAAGACTCAGGGGAAATGCTTTCTGTTTCTGAGTCAGGTGGAGAGCCCGAGATGCTTCTGGCTGTGATGATTCTGTCATTGGAGCCTTTCCTTTTGCTTTTGGGCTCAGGATGGATTTGGGCCTGCTTGCTCTTGGTTTCCTAACCAATGGCACTTCAAATTGCTGCTCTTCCAAAGGCTCTCTTATGCGAACCCGTTTCGGTGGTGGAGGGTTGAAGCTTGGGATTGAGATGGTGCACTTGCAGATGATTTCTTGGACTTAGGAGAGGATTTTGATGACCATTTGGTGCGGGCCATGACTTCGATTTAAGAAATTTTTCACAAAAACTGGAAATTTGAGAGTTGGGTGCCGACGGTATCGAAGGGAAAATTTGAGAGTTTAATCGGTGGAAATGATGGAATAAATGAGAATAAAGAGATGGGTTATGGTCGAAAATGGTTATGAGGATGATTGAAACGATTTCTGAGCAAAGACAACGGTTAAATAGAATTTTGGGTGAGAGAAATTTTGTTAACTCGAGTTTTTGAAAAAGGGGAAAGTGAGAAAAATTGAGTTTCTGGAACAATTTAGCCTCGGTGACTCTCGAAACTCAAGTTTTGTCACTCAAAACTCGAGTTTCGGGCATGAAAAAGATGAGAAATGCCCTATAACTCAAGTTTTATTTATGAAAACTCGAGTTTTGGGGTCCAAAGATGAATAGGCACTTGAGAACTCGAGTTTTGTTCAACCAAACTCGAGTCTCGGGATCCTGAGTATGAATAAACTTGCCATAACTCGAGTTTTGCTTAGCCAAAACTCGAGTCTCGGGACCCTAAAACATAAAAACTTACCATAACTTGAGTTTTGTCCTCTGTAAACTCGAGTTTTACCTGAACTCTTTAGGAGACTTGAGTTTTGTTACGAGTTGAGCCTCTGGAGCCTCTGTAACTCGAGTTTTGGCTTCCCATAACTCGAGTTTCGAGCAAACTTTCTTCCTTCATCGAGTTTAAGTCAGGAAATGCTTAGCAGAACTCAAGTTTTGAATATCAAACTCGAGTCTCATGATCTCCAACCCATTTTTGCTTCAAAATCTCATCCAAACTCGAGTTTTCTTCACATGAAACTCGAGTTTCACAACTTTTTCTTCTGTGAATCATCAGAACTCGTTCCAGAACTCAAGTTTTGCTTGGCATATAACACACTCTGTTCTTCATGACGAAAACAGAGACCTGCAAAACTTTCTGAAAACACTCCGATGATAAAATTAGTATACAATCATCAAAACATATAAACATTAGACATAAAAATACTTACAATTCATTGGGATTTACAATTCCCAATTCTCTTCTAATATTCATAAATTGGTCTCTGGCAAGAGGTTTGGTGAAGATGTCTACCACTTGTTGGTGAGTTGGAATAAACATGACTTTGACATCCTTTTTTTGAACATGATCCCGAATGAAGTGTTGACGGATGTCTATATGCTTTGTTCGGGAGTGATGCAAAGGATTCTTGGCTAGACTAATGGTGTTCGTGTTGTCACAGAGGATTGGGATTTTTGTTAAGTTCATTCCCATATCCTGAAGTTGCTTCTTCATCCAAAGTACTTGTGCACAGCAACTAGCAGCAGCAACATACTCAGCTTCTGTTGAAGATAGTGACACGGTTGATTGCTTCTTGCTGAACCACAACACCAGTGACCCTCCAAGAAATTGACAATGACCACTTGTGCTTTTTCTATCTGTTTTGTAGCCTGCATGGTCAGAATCAGAATATGATAACAAATATTCATTGTTACCTTTTGGGTACCACATTCCTAGCTCAAGGGTGCCAACTAGATATCTGAAGATTCTCTTGACATTCTTAGCATGTGACTCTTTGGGTGCAGCTTGATATCTAGCACACATTCCCACGCTAAATAGGATATCAGGTTTGCTAGTCGTGAGATAGAGTAATGATCCAATCATTCCTCTATATCTCTTGATGTCAAAGTCTTTCCCACTCACGTCAGCATCGAGCAAGGCAGTGGAGCTCATGGGAGTGTCTGAACTTTTGCAATGCTCCATTCCAAACTTCTTTAGCAATTCCTTTAGATGCTTTGTTTGGCTTATGAAGTCCAAGGAATAAATTTAATTCTCCCATCATGGACATCTCAAACTCTCCCTGCATTGTCTTAGCAAAATCCTCACAGAGAGTATTGTTGGTGGCTCTAAAAATAATGTCATCAATATATATTTGAACTATAAGCACATCAGAGTGAATATGTTTAATAAATAAGGTTGTATCCACTTTCCCTCTGACAAAACCTTTGTCCATCAAAAATTTGCTTAATCTCTCATACCAAGCTCTCGGAGCTTGTTTTAACCCGTAGAGTGCTTTCTTTAATTTGAAAACATGATCTGGTTTTGAAACATTTTCAAATCCAGGGGGTTGTTCAACATAAACTTCTTCCATAATAAAACCATTTAGAAATGCACTCTTCACATCCATTTGAAAATGTTTGAAATTTTTGATTCAAGCAAAAGCAAGAAGAACCTGTATAGCTTCTAATCTAGCCACTAGTACATAGGTTTCTTCATAATCAATTCCTTCTTCTTGATTATAACCATTTGCCACCAATCTAGCTTTGTTTCTGACAATAACTGCAGATTCATTAAGTTTGTTCTTGAATACCCATTTTGTTCCAATAACTAGATGGTCACTCGGACGAGGTACCAAGTCCCAAACTTGATTTCTTTCAAATTGATTTAGGTCTTCTTCCATTGCAATGATCCAGTCGTTGTCAGACAAAGCTTCTTCTACATTCTTGGGTTCAATTTCACAAATGAAAGCTGAAAATTGTGCTTCACTTAAGAATTTTCTTCGTGTCTGTACACCTTCATTCACTTCTCCAATCACTTGATTGAGTGGGTGATTTCTAACGTACTTCCACGCTTTTGGTTGTGCTGTTTCAAAATGTTTATCCGAAGGATCTTCCTTAGGATCATTTTCCAGTGAAGACACATTTTGAAAATCTTTTGAAATAGCAATTTCCTCATCCAAAGGTTTTGTCTGAGATTCAATTTCAACAAACTTAACATGTATTGATTCTTCAACTGCACAAGTACGTTTGTTAAATACTCTTTATGCTTTACTCCTATTAGAATAAATAAGAAATAAACCTTCATCAGCTCTAGGATCGAATTTACCAATGTTCTCCTTCCCATTGTTGTGGATGAAGCACTTGCTGCCAAAGATGTGGAGATGAGAGAGGTTTGGTTTTCTTCCCTTGTATAGCTCATATGGTGTCTTCCCGAGAGATGTCTTGATATAGGCCCTGTTGGAGATGTAACATGCTGTGTTGATTGCATTTACCCAGAAGACATGAGACATTTGTTTTTCAATCATCATAGCTCATGCCATGTTTGTCATGACTCTGTTCTTCCTCTCAACAACTCCATTTTGTTCAGGAGTCCTAGGAGCCGAGAAGTTGTGATTGATTCCTTTCCCTTCATAGTAGCTTGCAAAATCCCCATTATCGAATTCTCCTCCATGATCTGTTCTAATGGAAACAATAGACATACCTTTCTCATTTTAGACCTTTTTGGCAAATATAACAAATAATTCAAAAGTTTCATCTTTTGATGACAGAAACATAGTCCATGTGAATCTAGAATCATCATCAACTATGACAAGTGTATAAAGATTCCCTCCAAGACTCTTTACTCTTGCTGGACCCATTAAATCCATGTGAAGTAGTTCAAGGGGTCTTTTAGTTGAAATTTCATTTTTAGATTTGAAAGAAGATTTGTTTTGCTTTCCCATCTGACAAACATCACATATCAAATTATTTTAAACTTTGAGCTTTGGAATACCTTGAACTAAATCATGTTTAATTAACTTTTCAAGTTGATTCATATTCACATGTGCTAATCGTTTATGCCATAAATAACTTTCATCAGCTTGACTAATAAAACAAGAATTAGCGAAGGAATTTTCTAAATCAAGAGTGTAACAGTTACCATCCCTGGGTGCTCGTAGTTGAATGTTTATCTTTTCTTTGTCAATTTCCAAATCTTTCTTGTTGACGATGAAACACTTTTTAGCATCAAATATGACCCAGTTGTCTTTGTCAGTGCTTTGACTCACACTTAGCAGATTGTGACAAAGTCCTTCAACGTGATAGACATCTTTTACCAGCAGTCCATTTGGGTTACCAATCTCTCCAATTCCAGTGATTTTCCCAGATTGGTTGCCTCCAAAACTTACTTTTCCTCCATCCTTTGATTTTAGGTTGACAAATTTACTCTTGTCCCCTGTCATGTGTCTTGAGCATCCACTATCAATGTACCATTTGTTTGATTTGGATACTCTAAGACATACCTGCAGGAAATCAAGTTATTGTTTTAGGTACCCAAAGCTTGTTGGGTCCTTTGAGGTTAGTTTGACATGATTCATGCATTCCCTTAGGTATCCATTTGTATGTTCCTAATGTTTTCCCTTTCTTGAAATAACAAGAAGAGGTTCTGTGCCCTTTTCTGTTGCAGTAAGTACATGATGCAAATGGTTCAGATGTATGAATGGACTTTTGGAAATACTTAAGATAGCTTTTACCTCCGTACCTTTTCTTTCCTTTCCTTTTATCACTAATTCGGTTATAGCCTATTCCAGTTCTATCATTTACCACTTTCTGGCCTTTTAGGATAACTTTCAACATTTCACTACCTCTAGTAAATTTTTCAAGAGTCTTACTTAAACGTTCATTTTCCTTTTTCAAGACGGGACATTCTGAGCATTTCTTTGTTACTATTTTCGTTACTGGTTTTTCAAGTTCTTTAAATTTCTTTCTTAAACTGGCTAATTCTTTGTCAAATTTAAGTAATTCAACATGCATTTCATCATATTCTAAACGTAATTCGTCATAGGTTGGTTCAACAATGATTACCTCATCTGTCTTTGGAATTACTTCCTCTTGAGCAACAAGACAAATGTTGGCTTCTTCCTCAGGTTCACTCTCATCCTCCGATGAGCTGTCTCTCCATATTCCAGAAACCTACGCCTTCTTCTTCTTGAAGGATTTGAACTCTTTCTTTTCTTTGTTTCTTTGGGATAGCTGTGGACAGTCAGCTTTCATGTGGCTTGGCTTGTTGCACTCAAAGCAAATAATTTCTTTGCTTGAGACACCTTTTTGAAATCTCCTCAGAGGTTGATCTTTTCTGTAGAGTTTCTTGAACCTCCGGACAACCATGGCTAGTTCCTCGTCCTCCACTTCTTCTTCTTCCTCAGGCTCTGTTTCAGGTTCCTGATCTGACCAAGTTTTACTACTGTAATTCATGTCTGATTGCATGATTTTATAGAAATTAACTGGTTTAAAATGCATGTTTTGATGTGAATCGTAGTAGTATGCATTTATGGATTTTATTTCTCTTTAGGCATTGTTTGTTAATGTAAAAATATCTAATTGTGCATTATTTTAATTAATCCTCATAAGTGAGTTGAGATTAGATTTTACAAGAGCCTAAAATGTTTTTTCAGGTCAAGGAGTCAAGAGGAAAATGCCTAATGAGGGCTCAAATTTGAGGAAATAGTTGTGAAATGGCCAAATAAATGAAGCTGCGCGTTTTGGCTTTCAGGTCGCAACTTATAACATTCACGTCGTGACGCAATGACTAATATGTCGCTACTTTAATGAAGTATGTCGCGACATAAATGCCTCTGAGACTGAATTAGGTTATATACCTCAGATTGCGATTTTTGGAGGGATGTTCAGAATGCCAGCCGCCAACACTCATGAAAACCCTCCCATTCTCATCTCCTAGGGTTCTTCAGTTCCTTTTCTTTTATAGACTTGAGAGCTAACACTTTCTTCTTTCTGTCTTCTATTCCAGAAAGCTCCTTTTAAATTTCTGTTTGCTCTCATATTCAGCAAGGCTTCCGAAGAGAGCAGCCATGGACATCATTGATTCTCCTCTTGATTCTTCAATGGCCGTGACTTTAGCTTCCCACTTGTCAGTGAGGATAATGAGGATTTTTCTCACTTTGGTACGTTGGTCGTAGGTCTTTCCAAGAGCAGCCAGTTTGTTGATGAGATGAGTGTGTCTCATTTCAAATTCTGCGATGGTTTCTCCTTCTTTCATTCTGAGTAGATCATACTCAGTAGTCAGAGTATTCACTCTCCCTTCCTTTACATCTTCAGTTCCTTCATACGCTATCTCCAATGCTTCCCACATGTGTTTAGCTAAAGGAAGTGTGAATATTCTGAAGAAATCATCCTCATTCAAAGTAGCCTGCAACATTAGAGCAGCTTTTCTGTTAAGCAAAGCTTTCTTTAAATCTTGTTCATCAAACTCACTACCAAATTTCCACTGAGAGTTCTGATTTTCTAAAACACTACCAATGATCGAAACTCGAATTCTAAAACATGAAACTCGAGTTTTGAGATAACTTTAACTCAAACTCGAGTTCTTTTGAGAGTTTTGCATTTCTAAAACCCTTTTCAAAACCCGAGACTCAAGTTTTGACTCCCAGAACTCGAGTTTTGATATAACTTGAATCAAAACTTGAGTTCTCTTGAAAGTTTGAGATTTTAAACACATTTTTAAAAACTGTAACTCGAGTTCTCTCAAAGATTTCATTAAAAACTCAAAGTTTTCTAAAACTTTCTGAAAACCAATAATCAAAACATAATTTCAAAAACATATCTGTCATCATCAAAACATTATCTCAACATTGAGGAATGTTGTTTGACTTGGATTCAAGCAAATCTGCATTAATTGAACCATTGGATGTAAGTGATAGCTTAGGGTTTATTAATTGAACTCAGAAGGATTGATCTCCCATAACTAAGCCAAGGCAAGGATAGTTAAGTTTCCATCACTGAGAGTCTACTCACTATACTCCCTTTTAATCCAAATTTTACTTTCAATCATTGAAGAAAACACAAAAAAATATTTTACTTCAAGTTTAGCATTTCATTATGTAGCTTTAGGCTAAATCACCCTTACTTTGCAAACTCAATCTTAACAATGTTTTTAATAACCAATTTGGACTAGGATAGCCAATAAACCGCTCATCGAGAAGAACGATTGCTTGCCCACTATACTGCATTAATTTGGTGCAATCATTTTGTATCGAACCGGTAGGCGACTAAACCGTGTCTGATCAGCGACAAAATTATGTCCGATCAATAGCGCCGTTGCTAGGGAGCCAAGTAATTGGTTATTATCACCATTGTTGACTTGGGTCAATTCTCGTTGATATTTAGATTTAACTTTCAACATTTGACATTACATAGCATACCAATTTTACAAATATACAAACAAACATTCTGGTTTTCTTTGATACTTTTGCATCTGCACTTTTGCACATCATCTTGCATTTGTTCCTACCTAATCCTAAGTATTTGGCCAATTGCTGTAAAGTTTTAAACTATTTGTGCATAGTTATAAGCATTTGGCTAATTAACTTGGTGAGTTTTTGAACTTGTTTGTGGAGAGCAGCTCCAGTACCACTTAAGTCATGACCTACCGCATTTTCCCCTTCAAGAATTTCTCTCGATACATTTTTGGTTGCAACCTAAAACATCTAAGTCATGACCTGAGTGTTCTGTTTCAACAAAAATTTTCTAAGTGTTTATTCTTTCTTCCCAGGTACCCTTGATACACTTTTATGTGCGACTTAAGTGAGCTCTATCACCAAAAGTCTTTCTAAGTGTCCAAGATTGCTTCTTTCAGTCGTCTTTGATTTCTGCAAATATTTTTGAGAGTGTATAACACTTATTACACCTCAAACTCACTGAGCACTATTAAAATTCACTGAGTTTGCACTCATTTTGATTTAAATACTTGGTAATTATCAATTTTGACTACAATTTTTGTGGAGTTTTACTTGTGTGTAACTTCTAAAGTGTTTGTATGTGGAGAGGGTGTAGAGGAAGAAGAGGGAGAGAAACAAAGCCCCCCAATACACCCACTCTGCATAACCTTCCACATTCATCTAGTGAGAGTGAGGAAGTAGAAGAGGAAATCATGGCTGAAATACCCCCACCTATTGGTCTTGGGAATCGTAATGAAAAGCATAACAGACCTAATAACGGGAATGGTTATGAAGACCACGGAGAAAATAATGGACATAATAGAATCAATGGTCAACCTAAGGGTAGGACTATTAAAGAGTTAATGCAATCTGATGGCAATTTTGATCCTATGCCTAGTGTTTTTCCTACTTTTAATGCTGATTTTGAAATAAAGGGTCAATTGATACACTCACAACCTAAGTTCCATGGACTTACAGATGAAAATCCATATCTCCACCTTTGAACGCTATAAATGCAGTACATGTCCATGAACCCTGTAGGGGTCAATATTGATGATGTGATGTGGAAGGTGTTTCATCTCTCTGGAAAGGAATGGTACATGAATCTGCCACTCTACATTGACAATGCTTAAGAATTGTGGACTAGCTTGAAGAAAGCCTTTTTGGACAAGTACTTTCCATCTATTAAGATTTTAGCTGCCCGCAAAGAGATATCGACTACAAAGCAAGAAGCGTATGAATCATTTTTTGTGTATTGGAGTCAATTCCAAGAGATGCTCACTAGATGCCCCAACCATCACTACAATGGACTATTAACCTATGATGCTCAAGTTTTGGACGCCGCTACTAATGGTTTAGTAGAGAATATGGAGCCTAGGCTGCATGGGAATTGATTAGGACTTTTGCTTTAAACCGACAACATGCAAGCCTTGGAGACCTCAGAGATCACAAAGCTAATAGAGACCCTCTTTTGGTGAAGCTTGCTCAAGATATGTCAAGATACAAGCACAGTTGAAGGTTTGCAACCCACGAAACCTCAATCCCTTGCCATTGTAACTTCCACTTGCAGTGAATGTGATTCTCCTATGCACCTCACTCAGAATTTCCCAAGGCCTGTGGAGGACGTTAATGCTCTATTACAAGGAAGGGATGGGCAGTATTCACAAAGAGACCCTACTCTAACACCTACAACCAAGGGTGGAGGGATCATACTAACTTCAAGTGGGGTGGGGGAACTAATAGACCCACTCAATTCCAAGGTGGGCAAGGAAATCAATTTCATCAGATTAATGCTTCATCGAGTGGGTTCCAAGGTCACTCTTGAGCTGCAATACCCACATCGACCAACAACATGATCCATCAGCAGCCGCCTAGAGCGGATGAAACTTCTCAACCTCTAAAAAGTATGGCAGCTCATATGACCAATATTGAGGGGCACTTAAAGGAAAGTGATGATAGGTTTGCCTCTATCACTACAATTTTGTAACGAATGCAAAAGGATAACTTTGATGTCAACAAAAAGATTTAGGCAGTTATATTGAAGAATGGTGAGATCACAAGTGACCTGACGCAGCTATCCAACATTGTCCCAACATGCAAGCCAAGATGGGGGGTAGTATTCCCTCTAACATGATGATAAATCCCAAATCCCTTAGTGCTATCACCTTGAGAAGTGGAAAGATGGTTCACTTTGAATATGAGAGAAGTGTAAATGCTGAATCTCATCGATCAATGACTAGCCCTCCACTCTCCCCAATCAAATTAGGGAAATCTGAAAGCTCCAAGGTAGAGGAACTCATGCCAAAGAGAAGAATGCAAGAGGAGGGAACCATACAAAGTGAATTCCATGAACATGAACCTGAACCTAAAGATAAAGCACACGAGAATGACAACACAGAAGTAGGAGCAGCACATAAAGGTAAGCAAAGGGAAGAAAAGGCAGAGTCAAGCATGCGGGGAGCCTTAATGCCTACAGGTAAGGAGGTAACTTCTAAAGACCTTCCTTTCCCTAAAGCTTTCTTTTTTGGTAAAAAGAAATCTGACACTGAGTTTGCAACTGATACATATAAATTGTTTAACAAGCTTGAAATCAATGTGCCGATGGTTCAATTTCTAAAAGGAATCCTAAATATGTTAAGCTGCTAAAAGAACTATGTGATGATAAATAGATAATTAGGCCCTTAGAACGAATTCAAGTCAATGCCAATGTGTCTTCTCTCTTTAAGGTAGAATTACCTATGAAATGTCAAGACCCAGGATCCTACACCATCCCATGCACCATAGGGAAAGTGTACAATAAGGGGGTGTTTTTGGATCTAGGGGCTGCAATAAATGTCATGCCCTAGTCGGTTTATTCGACCCTAGGCATCAATGGTCTCAAAGACACCAGTGTGGTGCTTCAATTAGCAGATCGATCCATTAGGTATCCTAAGGTAATCATAGAGGATATCCTAGTTCAGGTTAAGGACCTAGTGTTGAGACAATGTTTTGATGATGACAAACATGTTTTTGTAGGAATTTTGATTTTGTTTTTAAAAATTAAATGTTTTTCACAAGCACTCTCTGTGACACTTGAGTATTTGTGAAAGCATTGACAATACTCGAGTATTAAGTCCCAATACTCGAGTATCATTGAACAAAATCATTTTCCAAAACTCAACACTTTCAATATAACTTGAGTTTTGGTAAAAGTCTTGGCAACACTCAATTTTTGAGTCTCAATACTCGAGTATCGATGGCCAAATCAATTCTCAAAATTCAACATTTTCAATGGGACTTGAGTATTGGTGAAAGTATTGACAATACTCGAGTATTGATTGTCAATACTCAAGTATCGAGTAGTGAAATTGATTTAAAAAACATAATACTTTCAAAAACACTCAATTTCTCATAAAAGTATTGTCAATACTCGAGTGATACACAACAATACTTGAGTATTGAGCTGTTAAACTCATATTTGAACCTCAATACTTTCATAAGGAACTCGAGTATTCATAAGAGTAGTGATAATACTCGAGTATTGTGAAACAGTACTCGAGTATCGAGCTTAAAACCTTCTTTCTAAACTTTATACTCTAAAGGACACTCAAGGATCAAAGGAAGTGCTTACTCTAACTCTCAAAACTCGAGTATGAGAACACAGAACTTGAATATCAAGGGGTCAAGCAAGGAATTGCCTTTAGGAGAATTCATCAAAACTCGGGTTCTCTTTTCTAATGCTCAAGCAGTGACAACACTTTTGTACATACTCGAGCACTCCTTTTACTGACAGTGTTACAGATTGTCAGAAACTCATCGTTATTCACAATCTTTCCTCCTTTGTGCTTCATTTACTTGAATTCACTCTACACATATAAATGCTCATTTTCCCACTTAACAACAGGGAATGGGTCGTCTGATTGCTTCATCAGAATACACTCAACGGGAAAAAACACAAGACACAGCCTTACCATGTGTGAGAAGCATTTAATGCACAATATTGAACAATGAAGCTGAAAATAATGGAAGCAAAGCTCTTCCTAATGGACATTTATTACTGTTCAACTATAAATTGAAGAACATTCAAGACGAGAAGAGAGAGAATGGACCTACTGAGAAATAGCATTTACTGATTATTTATCATCTTCCTCTGTTTTATTCTCTCTGTCATAAATACTTCAATGTTTAGCGTTCAATTCTCTTGAGAGAATATTCTTTATCAAACCTGTGATTCTGTAAGTGTTATTCAAGATTAGAGAATCTTGAGTGAGTTAGTGAAAACACGAAAAGAACGGAAGTGACTTATTTTTTACTAAGAGAGAAAGGGGGAGATTTTTCTTCCTTCTGGTTGTAAAGTGATAACTCATTGATATTGGTGAATTTGGAAAGTTTAGAGGAATCTAAGGACTGGATGTAGGTCAGGTGGACTAACCAGTATAAATCTCTGTGTACATCTTTCTCAACTCTCTAATTTAATTTCAAAGTTGCGGTAAAATTTTTTATTAGACCAATTCACCCTCCCTCTTGGTCAAATCCTATTCTAACACCTAGTTTTCCTACTGACTTCTATGTGCTGGACATGTCTAATGAGCTGGTTAATGAGAGCACCCTTATCTTAGGAAGACCCTTCCTTCAAATCTCTAAGACTATTATAAGCATGAGACATAGTTGTATCACAATGGAGGTAGGGGATCATGTGGTCACATTAAACATGAATGAAGCCACTCGGTATCTTTTTGATAATGCTGCTTTCATGGGTTTAAATGCCATTGATTTAGCTGTGGAGCAAATTAAGGATGAACATGAAATGAATATGCATGATGTTTATGATATGAGTTCACCTAAACTGCTTGATATTTATTCTGAACTCCTTGAGTCTTCAAAGCATGATTTATCCCTGAGTGCATATGATGCCTACTTTGACTCCCTGCCTTCTATTTATTCATTTTCTAATTCTTGTGGTCATGGCGTGTCATGTGTTAATCCTCTTGAAATTGACAGCATGCTTTCTGTACCTTAAAATTGTTCTTTTCCTCTTGATTTTGAATTGTTTCCTGCATTTACAAATGACATTGCTTGTAGCAAGGATGTTTCAATTGGTTTTGCACGATGTCGAGGTGATGAAAAGACAATAAGTGAAGTTGAACTAGAAAACACAAGCACTAGAGGTCTAAAGTCGTGAACTGGAGGACAAAAATTCAAGACCTATGAATCCACCTACCAAGAAGACCTCTCAGTACACTTTCAGTCGTGACATGGAGAGAAAAAGTCATGACCTAGGAGTCCTGGAGCAGTATTTCAAACTAAAATCCTTCTAGCTGTAGTGATTAATGATGTGGTTGAACGGCCACCTCTTTCTTCCACCACTTCTATGTTCACACACTCTAAAATTACACCTCACACCTTATGTTTCCTCACTGAACTAATATCCAATGATGGTACAGTTGTGAAGACGCTATCAACTGTGAAAGTCGCTTCTTTGAATCAACACAGTTCTAGCGTAGTACCTAAAGCTATTGAAGCAAATCAACAGGATTAGAACAAGTGCATACACCAAGTGTATCCAAAGGGAAGTGTCTCAAACTCCACTGATGGGTTAAAGTTGGTCCCCTCTATTGTCCAACCCCCTACCTTAGAACTTAAGGAGTTGCCCCCTAACCTGAAATATGCTTACCTGAGCGCTAAAAATAAACTTCCTGTTATAATCTCAAGTTCTTTGTCTGATAGTGAAGAGGCTAGGTTGCTAAGTGTCCTAAGTAGGAATAGAGAGGCTTTAGGGTGGCAACTGTCTAACATAAAGGGGTTGGATCCCACTGTATGTACTCATAAGATTTTATTGACTGAGGATTCCAAACTAGTTAAGCAAAGCCAGTGGAGGTTAAACTCTCTAATTTTTGATGTGGTTAGGAAGGAGGTTGACAGACTTTTGAGAGTCGGCATTATCTATGACATATCTGATAGTGAGTAGGTCTCTCCGATACAAGTCGTACCGATGAAGAGTGGAATCACAGTTGTAAAAAATGAAAATAACGAGCTCATTCCCACTAGGGTATAAAACTCTTGGTAAGTTTGTATAGACTATAAAAAACTGAACGATGCCACTAGAAAAGACCACTTTCCCCTGTCATTTATTGATCAAATGCTTGAGAGATTAGTAGGGAAAAGTCATTATTGTTTCTTAGATGGGTATTCGGGGTACTTTCAGATTCCTATAAACCCTAGAGATAAGGACAAAACCACCTTCACTTGCTTGTTTGGTACCTTCACTTTCAGTTGGGATGGGCCTTAATAGTGGTTAAAGTACATGATTTTGGAATGGTAGAGTTAAAGGAAGAGGTCTTGGACAAGATCTTTCGATGCAATGGTTATCTCCTCAAGCTTTATTCAGAACCGGTTGAGCTGAATTGAGGCCAAGTTGCCCTTTCCTTTCTCTTTTACTTATCACATGTCTTTCCATCTCTGTCGCATTATTTTACATGTGATTGTGCTTGAGTTTTGAAAGGGACGTACCAGTAGTGTAAAGTTTATTTTTTGTTATTTGTTGTTGAGTTTAATAAACTCCCCATGTTTTTCATTAAACCTATTACATGCTCTCACCAGCACAGACTCAATCACATTATTTCATTTACCCATCCGGACACTTTGTGTCTAGCATGTGATTGCAAACCTTGCAGAGAGCATCGCATTGAGTTGTGTATGGAGAAGAGTACGTCTCAAATAAATCCATTGCTTGAATTTGACTTTGTGTATTGATTTGCATAGAGATAGTGTTGTTTGTTAGGTTAGATTGCTTCGCTGAGCATCTTGGGTAGGCTAAGTGGTTTAGGAGGCTTGTTAGGGGTTCTGATCAGAAGTAAATAGGCAAAATGGCCTCGGTACCATTTTAGTCACGACCTATATCATTTTGGTCATGACCTTAACTGCTGGGCACTTCTCTTTCTCTTTCCATAGGTCAAGACCTAATTTACTTCTGGTTGCGACATAAGGCCTAATAGGTTACTTCTGGTCATGACCTTATCTGTAAGTCGTGACCTGAGTCTGCATATCAGAAGCCCTAGGTCATTTATATCAGAAACCCTCACAACCCCTCATTTCCTTTCAGCAACCATCTCAACTTTCCCCTTTTTCCTTCCCCTCAAGTGTTGCAATCCTTCCATTCCCTTCAGTTACAACCCTTCCACTCCTAGAGTTGCATCTCTCCCACACTCTCTTCCTCTCTATAAATAGCCCTCCCCCTCCTCGTTGCATTTGCCAAGTTTCAAGCATGGGTATCTTCTCTTGTCTTCCCTTTTCCTTCACTTTGTTGCAATAGTTTCTTCTTCCCCAATCCCCCAAGGTACTTCCTTCTTTTCCTTTACTGCTTAGTAGAAGTTTAGTCTTCCATTCTCTTAGTTTTAGATTTGGAGTTAGGGGTGATGGTTTACTATCAATGCTACTGCGATTGTTGATTGAACTTCATTTTAGAAACTTCATTGTTGTGTTGAGACTGTTTTGGCTGTGAAATATTTATGCCCCACGAGCATCACTAGTTTGAAACTCAATTTTTCAGAGGTTCTGGGCTCTAGCTCGTGACTTATTGTACTCAAGTCACGATCTAAGCTTTTGATTTTCTACAAAATTGCTCTTAGTACAATATAGGTCACGACCAGTATCCTCACAAGTCATGACCAGTAACCTCACAAGTCACGACCAGTAACCTCACAAGTCACGACCTGTATTGACAGATAGGGACCCTCTACGTTTTCACAGCCAAACTCAGTTTTAGCATTTTTTTTTCCTGTCTATTACTCTAGGATTTTCTTTTGTTGCCTTGGTTGCTCTGTTCATTTCTGCTCATAGGAAGATGGTGCGTACCAGTAACCTGCGTGTTGAAGTGATCCAGAGGAAGAACCTCCAGTCAATTTATCAATGGCTGAAGCAGTGAAGAAGTTTGGCAATATGGGGGCTATCTAAGAACGCTACTTTCCCGAGACCCGTCAATTTGAATTTTATCAAAAAGCAGTGGATTTAGGCCTTAGGGAACTCATGAAGAAAAGGACCCAGGAGAACCAAGCATTGGTTTGTGAGTTCGACACTTACTCTGCAACCATAGGCGAACTTGGGATAACATGTCGGAATCTAGACTTCACTATCGATGATGCAAACATCAAGCGTTTCTACAATTTACCAACAGTTGAACACTGTCAACTTCAACACCTCAAAATAAATCTGAATCTTGTTGATTGGGAGGCTGAGTTTGCAGTAATGGGGGTCGAGAATGCTGGGTTGACTAGGAGGGGTGATAAGCAGTTTTTCGAGAGGAAGTACATGAATGAGGAAGTGAAAGTCTGGCTCAATTTCATGACTTACAACATCCAACCGCTCGCTCACATTTCTGATGTCATCGTTGAGGCTGCCTTGCTACTGTATCTTCTCATGACCGGTCAACCGGTAGATGCGGCAGTGATTGCTCAAGACCAAATGCCGTACTGTATCAACAGTGCTCAATCCTTGCTCGTGTTTCCCCATCTCATCACCAACCTGTGTAGAGTAAGGAAAACGGTTGAGAAGAAGACTGATTTAACACTCGCCCCTGTCACTACAAGGATGTTCACTGCTTCTAAACCATCTTCTGAAGCTGCAA
>QFDD01005497.1:0-16972 GCA_006871305.1 Vachellia collinsii | reverse complement strand
AGCGCCAAATGAAATTGCCACGTATCATTTATAGACTCAGAATTACAAATGTACTTAGGAAGTTATATTTATAGCAAGGTTCACCAGCACCTTGCATTGGTGAACCTTGCTTTGTTGGGCATGAAAGGCAATCAAACCCTCGAAGTTGCTAATTTATTGTTGAAATTTATTAATAATTATAATTTGTATTTAAAATCTTATAGAATTTTTCTGGTATTTTTGATAATTAATAATTAAGAATATTAAAATAAAAATGCCGGATGCGGGTGGGACAAGACTGGCGTTAGCTATAAGAGTAGTGGTACTTTCCATCTACGGGAATGAACCCACCATGCACTGCTCCCACTTTTACAGAGACCCACTTTTTTAGAGTTTAAGTCCATTTCTTTATTTTTATTATCCAGTTTTCCTTTTTCTTTAATCTTTTCTTAAAAAAATCGCTTTAGAAAAGCAACGTCGATTTGTAGACAACAAGGGGATTGACTCAAACGAAATTGGGCCTCCGATTTTAACTTCAGCTTTTAGTTTACTCAGCGTCAATTTGTAGACAACAAGGGGATTGGCTCAAACGAAATGAACTACTGTGATGAATTAATATTTTAATTTTTATTGAAAGAGATATTCATATTAAATGTCTGAGAATATCTGGATCAGTATTGCTTTAATTAGGAGAATACAAATGAGGAAACAAATGCTCTGTTGAACCCTGTCAGCCCATAATCCAATATGTTGCATATTAGAGTCATGAGGCGTCTAGTTGGGTTACTAAAGTTACCATTGGCTTGTCTAAAAATAAGTGTGTGGGGCCCATTTCAGCAAAAAAGACTGTTTAATTCAATGCAGAATCTCATGAATGAAAAACACATGCATCTACCAGAAATATTATGAAAAAAGAGAAATAATTAGGATAAATTTATGGGATATGGGATCCATAATAGAGAACACTTGGAACATTTCATTGGGTAGAGCATGGATGATGTGACACTCTGAAAGTATGTAAGTATTCCTCTCCATCTGCTACATGATTCATTGTATTCATTAAATCCAGTGAAGGCAACTTCTTGAGTCGGTTCAAGACAATTCCTAGCATTGATGACAGTGTTAAAGTGGCAGGCGATGCATGGTTTGGGGCAGGTGTTACCCTTAAGGTGCTGAATATAATCCTTCAATGTTGAGTCTTTTTTTATTGAAGATTTTCTTTCATGCTTAATGTAAAAATTCAAAATTAATAATAATAATAATAATAATTTGAAAACAAGTCTTTTAGTGCCGAAATGTGGCTAAATAATTTTTTTAAGTCTCAGCCTCTGATATTATTTCGGTTACATGATAGCCGTCCTAATCCCAAGTTCACATTTGTATTCTAATTACTTGAGCAAAGAAAATAAGAAACCTCGTTACTTAAGCACATCGATAAATATTCAGCAAGCTATAATTTCTGATCACATTCTTGGAATATTCTCAATGCAAATTTTACATCTGCATATGTAACATTTTTCACTTTAGCTGGGATTCATTTTAATTTGCTGTCTGACATTTGCCTTTCTGGTGCTGCTTCATAGGGTAAAGTGAGTGTCATTGCAAAACCTGGAAATACCAGACGGAGAGCTCTACTCAGGTTTTTCACTAAATATGTGTGCCTTTTTTGCTGGACCAACTTCAGGAAGCACAACATGTGTTGCAATTATTAGAAACAATCAATTAATTGTTGCCAATGCTGGCAATTCACGTGTCCTTTTATTTTGTTGTGCGGATGGTGTGTTAAGTTGTACAATAGGTTTTTTTTCAGGGTTTATTGGGCTTCAGCTAATAGTGTGTACTAAATATTTTTTTGTGATTAATAAAATTGATTTTTTTCTCAAAAAAAAAATGCAGGACTTCTCACATCTATTTCTTTTAAAAATGGATGTGATGGATATAAATGTCACATCCATTTCCTAATAGACGTGACAACCACATATGTAGTGTCTACAATGTAGTGCAAGCCTAATTGTACAGAGTCATAAACCTTTGAATGTCTTCTTTATGTCTAAAGTGTGCGATGGAGCTTGAAATACCAGACACAATCCACAAACGTGACAAACCCATCTCTCTTTCTCGGTTGATATCAGCTCTCAAAGTCCCACCCTCTTAAACTAAATTTGTAAAAGGACTCATGAACTTGCATGCTCATAATGGCCTCTTCACTATCATAAAAAAAGAAGCAACAACAATGAAGAAGATGAAAGTGAAGAAGAAGTAGCAATGGTTGTCACGTCTGCATCAAAACTTCTTGTGAATGGCACAGACCCATTAATTGTTGATGTCCAATGGTTCAGTTGGAAACATACCCTTCTGTGATTAATTTTTATCATCACCTGGGGAAATGTGTTCGTGGGAGGGATAACACACTGAAAGAGAGACAATATTTGGTGTAGGTAATGCTTTTGACTTCTTTAAATAAAACCCAACAGATATGGCGATTGTTCGAGAAGGAATGGCCAGTGATTCCAGATTCATCAAAAAGGCTTTGATTAGAGACTTGGAATCTGTTTTTGATGGATTGGGTTCCATTGTTTATGTTGGTGGTGGAACTGGGACCATTTCTAAGATTATCTGTGAAGCATTCCCCAAGTTGAAATGCACAGTGCTGGATCTCCCTGAGGTTGTTTCAAACTTATCTGGAGACACCAATTTGAGTTTTGTTGGTGGGGATATGTTCAAATCCATCCCTCATGCTGATGCTGTTCTAATTAAGGTATGCATGTAACGTCAAAACCTAATACATTATTCTGCTTAATTTATGTACGTAGAAAAAATGCAATGTTTTCTATCAATTTTATATGTTACATACATACATCCATGCATGCATGCATTCATTCATTCATATTTTTTAATTATTATGCGATTTTCATCTACTAACTTCTTACATGTTTCGTAATGTATTTTGTCTACGATTTGTTTTCCATTAAATGTCCCAAATTAGCAGCAAACTTTTCTAATTGATTGACTAACCAAACTCCTCTAACTTGTAATTTTATGGCTAAATCATATAAAACTCCCAAAACTTTGGGTCAGTTAGTTGCATATATAACCTTATGGAGATTTCAAAGTTTATATTGTACCCTCCATCTTTTTCCCCCTTTACCAGGAATCCCTTGCCATTAATTCAATGTTATTATTTTAAGGGAAATTGCTATATGAGATATATGATATTCTACATGGCATCTCAAGTAATCTAATAATTTTACGGTAGTTATATATTTGTTGTAAGGGTTAAATTGTCATTTTAACGTTTAATTGAAAAACCATTTTTCTCCCTTGTCGTCTACAACGCTTCCTTCTAAGTTTCAAATCTCAAATTGTCATTTGAACTTTCAACGTCCATGGATCTCTAATTCATCTCTCTGCACTTCTCAGAATTTGATGGTTTAATGCAGCATCCTCTTATTCTTTTTCGTCCTTCCACCATTACACTTCATTCCTCCTGAGATAGTACTTCACACTTTACAGATGACTCTGTTGCAAATCTGTATCTAGCTAGATTCCTTTTGTTTTCTTCTTTCTAGTTGCAAAGTTTTTTTTTTTTACAAAAAAAACGAAGATTCCAACTTTTTGAAAGCCAGTCACCTATTGTTGAATCCACAACAAAATCCTCAAGAAACTTCAGAGATTTTGCAAATATAATGTAATACCCTTAGTTTTATCCCATTAACATACCCAGCGGAAGCATTTGGAATCACTTTAATTGACCATACCTTGTGGAAATTGAAGTTTAAAAAACATATTTGCTTTTGGGTTACCATTCATAACCCTCTAAAAATGGCCTTATCTTTGAAAAATCATAATTAATTGTAGAAAAATTAAAATTGAGTGATTCCAAATTCTATGGGAAGATAACTGAATAAACATGAGAGGAAAAATAAGTTCTGGACCTTCTTACCTCCAAAATCATGCCCAGTTTTAACTTCAAAATTTACTGTTCATTTGGTCATTTTCTATTTTTCCAGTATTTTTGCCCAACTTTGGAATGACATATTTCTCAGCACGGTTATCGGATTTAGATGAATTACCACTCATTTAAAAGGGAAAAATCATATCTAGTTGGTGGTAAAATATCACTTTCTAACTCACTCGATTGCTACAAAATGAATTGGTCAACTTTAGGTCCATTTTGTTGACTTTTAATCCCCTTTTTCCATACTTGGTCCAATGGAAGTATGATTGCTTTAACTTGCAACATTAATGCCTTTGGAGCATTTTGATCTATTTTAGCATGCTTGAAAATAAATCTACAGCTACACATGCTGTCACTTATAAACAACATATAATACCCTTATGGGTATTTACAACTTTCCACAAAATGCTTATCAAATACTTACCAACCTCAAAGCATTCCCCTTCTTCCTTCTTCCCTTCTTGGATAAAGATAGCTCTAGGGTTTGGTTACATTGGTTGGGTAAGATTCTTGGGAATCTTAGTAGCATAAGCAACCATTATTCAATCACATAACTTGCATTAATGCATGATACATGCTCAACTTACTTAACCTTGAAAATGAAAATGCTATGCATACCTTATATGCCACACAACATAGCATAGAGACAAATCTTCATCATGTCATAACCTTATCATTCACACCATGGCATGTTATCTCAATCATAGCAAAGCAAGTAATCATGCAATAAATACAATGAAATGTAATTAAAACAATAATTGCTAAGCTACCTTTTCCTCCTTGCTTTTCTTGGTCCTTTTCTTGTCAACTCTTTCTCTTAATGTCCAATGGTCCTAGATAACATCACATAAGGGTTATTAACTCATTTGGACCATTACAGCATCACTTCTTCATAACTATTCTAAACTTGCTCTCTTTAACCTTAACTATGCACTTTTGCATCCATGGGTTTCAAAATTGATCTAACATGCCTCTCCTATATAATTTTGCATGTAGATTCCATTTTTAAGCTCAAATAGCTCAAAAGAAACTTCCTTCCCTTTTAACTACTCAAAACAGCAACTTAAAGGGAGTTGTTGTACAAAATTCCAATCTTTGTTTCTAATGCTTCCAAATTTGGTTTCTCACTTGTACCCTACACAATTTTTCATTTTAAACTCAATGGAAGCATCAAAATTATCAAAAACACATTCATTCTTCCATTTTCCCTGCAGGCTGAAACGGTACAGAAAAATTGCAACAACATGATTTTTCAACTTCTCTTGCTTTATATATGCATAATCTTACTTCTAGACTATTTTCCAATCATTATTCAACATAAAAACACTCCTCCCTTGCAGATCAATTTCGTGCAGCAGCCCATGAACAGTGCTTTTGTGCCAAAAATTACAGACAAGCTCAAATCAACTCAAATCAAGCATCAACATGTAGCAAATTAAGCATAGAGTTTACTTATGGCACTTACCTCTTCCAATTTTTGCTCTTTCTTGCCTTTTCACTTCAGCCCCTTTTCAAAACCCTCTCTTGAATCTCTTGAATTACAGCACCAAAGGAAAAATTGCACCGATTAAAAGGAGGAATAGAGCTCATAGATCAATTCTAGAGAAGAAATTGAGTTCCTACCTTGAATTTGGCTTGGAAATCCCTCTCCTTCTTCCTCCTTGAAGTGCACGACTTTTCCTGCTTCCTTTCCTCTGTTACTGTTCGAAAATGGCAGAGAAAATGGGCTGGAAACTGTTTTAAAAATATGCCCAAGTCACTTAAAGCTTGTGGGGTCCATTTGCACTGATAGAGTAACTTTATACTAATGTAATCTACCACTTCAAGTTAATATCTCTTCTTGTTTTTCCTCTTTGAATATGAAGAGACCAAGTGGTACATTCTCAAGCCCCACAATCTCCTTTATGAAAGCAAGATTACTTTATGATTACTTTACCCGAAAATTTTCTTCCGAAAATACTTTTCAGGGATTTTCTGATCACTGGGCCAATTAAGTGTTCTTAAAAATTCCAATAATTCCTCTACTCTTTTAATCATTTTTCCTTCCTCAATTCTCATTGTGGATGTGTCTTTAATTAATTTCTAAAGAAAACCCTAATTCGGGGTTTTTCGAGACCTTTTCTTTTCGTTCCAACAAACTGCTTCTGTTTTTCTCTTGGAATCAATTTTATAAAATACTACAATTCTTGAGCTATTTTTCCTCACTTTGAAACCAATTATTTGAGGCCTCTGGATATTTTAAATAATCATTTTTGACTAATTATTTTATTAAATAGCCAAATATTAAATAACCTTTAAAATTCCCGCAAAGGTTATTTATGTCATTGTCCCTTAAACCAGGCCTCAATTACTGATCAGTGAATTTTTCTCTATCTTTTGGGACTCTGTAAAATTTTCTGATATTTTGGTCAAACTTTGACCAAAATACCCTTTGACTTTTCTCAATTTACCAAAATGCCATTGAATTTCCAAAATGACAATTTGGTCTCAAGAATTTCAAATTTACACTTGGGTCCCTATTCAAAATGTCCCTTCAGTCCTTTTCTTTTCAAAATGACATTTTAGTCCATCATTTCCTTTCTACATCCATACTTCCCCTTTTGTTATTCTTTCTGCCTCTGCACACATTTTTCCTTTTATTTTCTTTCGCCTTTAACTTTCCTTTGCCGAGCCAAATGTAGTATAATTTCCAAAGAATCTTTTTATCTGATAAGAAACTTTGTAAAATTGAGTTTGGTAGCATATGTCATTCAGGCTCATTACCAAACTCTTAGACCTAGAAATTTGGGATATGACATATAGGATTTGAAGTTTTGGCTAATGGACAAGCCTACGAGTCAAAACTTCAGAGATATGGGGACAGAATGTTAAAATGTTTTATTACTGTACAAGGAGAAAAGGGGGGTTTTTTAATGTTAAAATGACAATTTAACCCTCAGGTAAATATATATATATAGGATGGCACGTGGAATGTTGTCACGTCACTTTTCATTACCCTTTTATATTCATTGGAGATCATATATAATAACTTAAACACTTTGATGTCTAGAATTAGTAAACCAAGCGAAATTTAAAAAAATTTCTCACATTACTATTCATTTTCACTATTTATTTGGTAAAAATTATGAAATTTAGTCCAACTTTAAAAAAACATAACTAATTCTAAAAAAAAAATTAAGTGGTTTAAGTCTCCAATTGAAGCTTATACAATCCTCTACATGAAAAAAAAATACTCGTTTGGCCAAAATATGGCTCAATTGATAAACTTTATTGCATCAAGTTTCACTGTCATTTTCGGATTTTCCAGCATTTTTCCAGATTTTCTTCAATTTTTGAAAATACATAACCTTTTGTGTACACATCCAAATTAAGCAAACTATGACTCATTTTAAAGCTTGGGATGTGTACTATTTAACTAGGAAGTTTTATAAAATTTGGATCTTGTTTGCTCTGTTTTCAACTTAGCTCAATTTAAGGGTTTGTTAAGGGTGTTGGACCATTTTTCCACTTGTCAACTCATTAACTTTAAATCAAGGACATTTAACGTATCCAACATAATTATCTAACACTTAGATAATACATCACATGCTAAAATTGCTAGCACCTAAAATTATACATCACAACTTGGGTACTTTATTTACAAACTTTATCTACAAACTTTATCTCATAAACACATTTCCATATTATATTGAGTCATTCCCCCACCTTTAGGACTTCTCCTTGTCTTTGCCTTTACTTGAACATGGACCTAGAGATTTGTATTTTGGGGAGAATGAGATTTCTTGGAAATCTCATTAGTAAAGTGTACTAATAGGCACATTATATGCATAATTATTACTATAACTATCTATGACTATGAGCATATCTTACTACATATTGTTAAACTGAACTAACATATGGCCAATGCAAAACATAAGCAAATATTTGCATGTCAATATCATATAGCTCAATTAACTCATACAATCATGGCAAACTATCATATTAACAATCATAAGCATTATTAATGTAATAGTTAGTATAGTTGCTATCTGGTATACTTGGGTTAGCCGGAGTTTACTTTGCTCTGAGCTTCAGAGTCTGGTAGACTCTTTTGATATCTCTCATGTAACTGGATTGCTCTCTTCCTCTCCTTTTTCTTCCTCTCCTTTTTCTTTTTTGTCTTTTTCCTTCTCCCTCTCTCTCTTCTGCTTCTCTTTCTGACGTTTCCTTTCTTTTCTCTTTCTCTTTTCCTTTCCTTTTCTCTTTCTTTCCTCTCTTCCTGGCCGTGCTCCCTCCTGATGGTCCATCTATATATAGCCAAAATTTTGGCTTGGCTTCCAAGCATCTTTGCTTGCTTGGCAACATCCAAGATTTTTTTTTTCAATAAGCTCCACCTTCCGAGTTCCATTGATATATGATAATACATTTTTCATCAAAAACTTTTACTGCATAAATACTACCCTTTTTTGCTCTTTCATATGGCATACTGATGATATCAATTAGATAATTCTAAGCCTATCAAATTAATTATTTTCTTTTTCTCCTCAAATTTCATTATGGAAACTGTTTTTGGAAATCCTTGGATCTCTTGACCAATCCATTAGCATAGGAAATTCATATAAGTCAAGAGGCACCTGTCTAATTTTTCTTTATCTCAAACTCTTTCTAGAAGTACCTTTTCAAGACTTCCCTGAGTTTTCTATTTTCGGAACTTTCCTGTACTTTTCATTTTCTTACAAGCGAATAACTTTGAAGTTAAGCCTAAAAACATTTTTATAAATTTATATAATCCTCAAGCTATTTTTTTTCCCATTTTTACCATAATTATCTGAGCCCCCTAGGTATTTTAAATAATTATATTTGGTTCAAAATCACATAATTAGCCAAATATTAATTAATTACTAAAAATCCATTTTGAGGTTATTTCTACTCATTTCACCTCAATCTTACCTCAAATATATTTCAAGGGATTATTCTGTATGTTTATGTACCTTGGGCAATTTTCTTGATATTTTGCGGAAAATTACCAAAATGCCCTTACTTGGTGCTCCAATAAGTTCCTCAAAATTACTTTCTTGTCCTTACTTAGTGGCCAAGTAACCTTCATCAAAATTACCACCCTATCCTTACTTGGAGACCAAGTTTCGGTTACTTGGTGGCCAAGTAACTCCTCTTCTAGCCTTTTAACCTTTTTCGTTCCAAGAAGTTGTCTCTGACTTTTTATTGGGAACAATTTTATATTTTCCTACAATTTCTGAGCTATTTATCCTTGCTTTGAAATTAGATATATGAGGCCTATGGATATTTTAAATAATTATATTTAATTATTTATTATTAAATATCTGAAAATTAAATAACCTTTAAAATTTCCATAAAGGTTATTCTTGTCATTCTGACTTGAACCGAGCCTCAATTAATGATCAATGGATTTTTCTCTATCTTTTGGGACTCTATAAAATTTCTGATATTTTAGCTAAACTTTGACCAAAATACCCTTTGACTTTTCATTAATTACCAAAATACCCTTGAATTCCATAAATGGCAATTTTGTACCTCAAATTTCAATATTCCCACTTTAGTCCCATTTTTAAAATGGCATTTTAGTCCTTTACTTTTTCAAAATGGCCATTTTGCTGTACTTTTTCTATATTCAACAGAATCATTAGTCACTTGTTTAGTCATTATATCCAGTTATCAAAAACCTGGATATTACAGATGTCATATAAGTATACTCATCTATTGTGGTAATTTTTGTTAAAATGATAACGGTGAACTAAAGATAAGGGGTTTATGGAAAGAAAATGAGAGATTTAGGGGGTTTAATTTAAACCAACTGGCCAAAGTTTAGTGATGTTTCGTATAATTTAGCCTATTTTTATTTGTAGTAATTTTTAGATTTCTTAAAATAAAGGACTATTTTAACTTTCTTAATTTACATAATCAAATAGTCCGGGAAGTATAATTTTTTTAATATTTTCAGTAGGTTTTGAACTATAATTTTCAATCAAGCATAATGTTATAACTAAAAAAATGAAATACTGTAGGAATGTTAAATTATTATCTATTTTTCTGACTAGTTTCATTTTTACAGTCAGTTTTACTGAACTGGGATGATGAAGATTGCATATAGATACTTAAAAATGCCAAGGAAGCCATCTCAAGCAAAGGAAATAATAAAGGAAAAGTGATAATCATAGATAGGCAGGTGAAATATCACTAAAAAAAACAAAAGAAAAATATTGAGGTGAAATGGGAAGGAAAGACGTTGGGCCAATTAGTAGTAGGCAGTAGGTCAACGTGGATGTTCTATAAAATAAAGAATGAATCTGACTGAGGTTTATTTTGATGTTCTAGTAAAAGATAGGAATAGGAAATAAAAACTAGACGTTTAATTGAACCATGTATTAGTCCTCAAATAGCTTGATCTGTTTGTAGGACAAGAATATAATACCTTCAGTCTTAAATATAAAATTTATTTTGTAATGCAATTTATAGTATAAATTAAATCTTATATTAAAGACAGGAAGAATTGCATATTATTTGCCAACATGATCACATTAGACTTAAGTCTGATTAAGTAATCACCCACGAAATTAGAGGCTAAGATAACTGAAATGCTCATAGTAGATTGGGAGATGTTAATGCCACGTTGAAAGATCTGAATTAGAAAATATAACAATAGGGAAATCAAATAAGAAATGTTACAGTAGGAGAAGTAAGCTGACACTAAAGATAATTTTAGCTATGATAAGTGTTGGGACTGACATTTTCCTTTGATTCTCTAAGAGTCAAAAGAATAGTGTGTGAAGATACAAATCAGGGGAACTAATGAAGGCGCATGTTCTGTAGCCCAGATACAAGATTTATTTGAATTAGTAATAGAAGCTATTTTTTCAATACGATTTATGATCTATGAGGTAAATATTTGAGAGCAGTTTTGTCTCGTCTTATATGAACGTGTTTTTATAACGTTAAAGGCAAACAGGGCCACAAAAGACTATCACATGCAAGTAGATTACAATTGATTAGATTAATGATGATAATACATTCACAAATTCTCTATTTTATTATATAAATTAATAGGATAAGTAGAGGGGGACTATATTTGGTTTCACAAGACACTCTTATATATACATTCACTAATCCTCTATTTATACTAATAGTCTCCTCTATCTAACTAACAATTTCTAACTAACTCTAATAACCACTTAGCAAACAGGGGTCTTAGTTTCTTGGACTTCCATTCTAACGCCTGTTTGGATCGTTAAAAATAGGGTGACTGAAATGGAAAATCACCATTTTATAGTGGTAGCGGTTGTTTGGTGGCAAAATGAAATGGAAAATTATTTCCCTCCAGAACCAAATTTTCATGGGTAAATATGCAAATTTAGCAATCAAGTTATTGATCAGGAGCATATCCATCACAATTAATTTTTTAACAGTGTAAATTGAGCACTAATCAATTAATAAATGGTGTAAATTTAGAAATGCCATTAACCCTCCCTAACTCCGTTGATTAGCTGACATATTTTATATTTTTAGGACCAAGAATTTCGTTTTGGGACCATTTATATAATCAAAATTTACTCCTTTTTGCTTAATTTTTTTTCTTACTCCTTTTTGCATAACTCTTTTTCTTTCTTTTATTCAAAAAAATAAACAAAAAGGAGTAGTTTTGATTATCATTAGAAAGAAAAAAATTATTCAAAGCAACTTTCATGAGGGAAGTTAAGTAAAAAGGAATAGTTTTAACTGCCTAAAAGATCCCAAAACGAAGCCATTGACCTTAAAATATACCAACTGGTAACGGAGTTATGGGAGGATCAATGGAGTTGTTAAATTTGCACTCTTATTAATTGATTACTACTATTTGCACCCTTATTAATTGATTATCACTAAATTTACACCCTTAAAAAGTTAATTGTGCTAGTAATTCCTGGCCAATAACTTCGTTGCTAAATCTGCACCTTCATCCTATTTTCATTCATATGCTGGAATTACTCTTCCCACCAAAAATGGTGGGAACCAAATTTTAGTTGCTTGTGAAAAAATGCAAAAGACATAGTTACCCCTGAAAACTCTTCTCTTGTAGGTTGAAATAGATGACCTCTCATCGCTATGCATTCAGAAAGCAATTAGAAGCCGTGAACCTGCATTGCTAAAAAAGAGAGGAGCAAAGGAAAGGGTTACAATTTTGCTTCTACGAGTAGTAGTGATCAACAGAGTATTTCAATGTTTCTTGTTTTTTAAACTTTGACTAAGAAATAGGTGATTGGCACATCATGGTTAAGAGAAAATTTGCTTAAATATATGTAACTATGAGTTACTTATCATATGCATTTGGTTAAACATGTAAAGAGAAAATGAATTTGACTATAGGCATGATACAAACACCTCATAGTTAAGAAGAAATTCCAAGTAACTTGTGGCTTTGAATAGGTGCATAATATAGGTAGCCCATTGTTAGGAGGGAAACTACTAACTTTCAAGTGACCATAATGTATTTATCATATGCTTCTGGTTAAAGTTGTATATTTGTTATAGCTTTGACTAGATGCACATTATGGGTAGCTCATGCTTAAAAAGGAAATTATTTAAACTCTTAAGCAGGGTTCTTTTTTTGCTTATTCAGATATCTTAACATTGTTGAAAGGAAAAAATATTTTTTTAAATATAATGTTTATATTTTACTTCAATGGGCAATATTACTATTTTTCAGATTTTCCTACATATATTTTTACCATTTTAACCCAACCAAATATAAATTTTCCTATCAAACCATTTTCCATTCCAGTCATACCAAACATCTTTGCATAAAACATTTTCTGTTCAATTCTATTTCATTCACTTCCATTCCTTTCTATTACAATTAATTGTTTGATCCAAATGAGCCCTAAATATTTCTAAAGAATGTCGTAAAGCTTGTGGAAGGAATGATAGCTATTTTTTAGTGGGGAAGGAACACTACAAACAAATTGTGATTGGTGATCAAAATTAGTGATGGAATTTGTGTCGTTAATGTGTTTATTGATGAAATTTTTCCCCCAAAAAAATATATTTTGTCGGTAATTTGCAATTTTAATTTTTTTTTTTGTTTTTGGTTGTTGCGGAATTCTACGGATCCGCATGAAAGCAGTCAAAGTCATCTGATGGAGTCATGTCATTAGGAAAAGTGAAAGATAGATATGCGCACTATATGCCAATCTTGTTTGGTGGAACTGTAGAAGGGATTTGGAGAGGAGATGATAGAAAATTTTATCGATTGAATGTTTTTTAAAATTGAAGAAGTGGGGTTATAAAATTTTAATAAAAGTGTAAGATAAAAAAGTAAGAAAAATTAATTAAAAAATTTTAAATCTATTTCTCCATCTTTTTTAAATCCAACTCAAAAATTTTTTTCTATACACTCACTTTTTGGTATGAGGGATTTGCAGAGGAGATGATGGAAAATTTTATGAATTGAATTTTTTAAAAATTGAAGAAGTGGGATTATAAAATTTTAATAAAGGTGTAAGATAAAAAAGTAAGAAAAATTTATTAAAAATTTTAAGCCTATTTCTCTATGCTTTTTTTAAAATCCAACTCAAACTTTTTTTTCTCTACACTCACTTTTATCCCCTCCCCTCGTACCAAACAGACCCTTCCAAAGAGTGCCCATGAGTGATAATACTTTTACTTTATTCACCAATGGTCATTCCAATAGTTTCTGTTTTACTTTTTTAATTATTTTCTATTATCAGTATGCTTTCTGCGAAGGAAAGAGGAAATTGAGAGTGGTGGTTATGGAGGAAATATCGACCGTGTCTGCCATGTAAGTAGGGTCAAGGAGAGGAAAATAGAAAAAAGATGGAAATAGAAGAAGGTGAAAGATAAACCATGTGGAGCCAATTCAGACTAATTTTTGGCTTCTTTTAAAAAAGGATTAGTATTTCACGTCATTTCATTTTTAACTTTCTATGTACATATTCCACCAACCAAAAGCGTCCGTGAACTAAAACTATGCGGGCTCCGGTGCAGTTCTTAATATAGTTAGACAGCCTAACATAGGTGTATTAAAAAAATTAGTTAAATTAGTTATTTGTAATAAATACAAGTTGATATTTCTAAAAAAAAATCCCCTTTTAATTTCAACATGTCCGCTTTATAAATTTGGGAGTTAAAATTGATTGAAATATTATATTTAGAATCAAATTCAATTTTAAATTAACTCTTATATTAAAGATAAGATGAGATGTGGTATCATATCATTGAGGTCAAGCTAAAGTAAGAGGATTAACCTTTAGCAAAAGGAATTCTAGTCCCATTGAAAGGGTTAATTAATAAATATCTAGTTCTTTAAGTTTATTTTTATTTTCATTTTGATTGTTCAAGTTTTAAATCGGTTTTTAATCTATCAACTCTAATCCCGATTAAAAATTTGTCTATATAATTTAATAAAATTCAAGACTATTTAATTCCTTGAGAGATTAAAACTTATAATTTGAAATTTAAGATATCTAAACCATTGTATTAACCATTCCTTACACTTTTTATCTGGTTATTCGTTTAAGTTTTATTGACTTATTCTTTATTCTTTTGCTTTAGATGCCAAATCAATTCTTTCAATTATAAAAATAATAAGTGAAAAATATAAAACCTATTATTTTTTCCATTAAAATAAAATTTGTTTCCCTGCGCCAACGGCCAACTAGCCTTGTCATATAAACCATAAACACTAACCTGAGTCGTCTTCATAGCATAAACATCACTATAATGCTAGTGCGATGTGATCATTTCATCCTCATCCAATAACCACCTAACAACCATCGAGCCTAGTCATAAATCCTAAAGGGGTAGTGATGTATACAGGTTCAGGGAGCAGAAAAAATCATCATCATGTATCTAAAAATCATAAAATTGAATTGGAGTCTTATGAAATTTGTATTAGATTAATTGTAAATATGAAAATTTTTATTTACCTTTGGTTATTTAAATTGAAATTTGAGAGAGAAATGTGGGAAGGACGATATAGTAAGAAGGTCTTTTCACATTTCTTATTAATCTAACACAGAAAAATGCGACTCCAACTTAATTATATAATTTACAGAGAGCCGATGATGATTTTTTATGTTCTTTGAAACCTGCATCTAGCTAGCTCTTAAATAATGGCTTATCTCTGAGGTCCAAATAAAAGCAGGTGAATGTTCTCATGCCTCGCCAATGTTTGTAAATATTTGAACGTTAATTTTCCATTCAGAAAAAAATAGAAGAAAGCGAAAGATAAATCATGCAGAACCAATTGACATTTTTGTTGAGTATAAAGATAAAAACTAAATTTTTCCAAGATTGTTTTTTTCAGGTGCCTAACTAGTATCATATATGAATATTTAAAGAAAAACAAAAAGTGTAAAAAAAATATGTCAAGACAGGTCAAAAAAATATTTTTTTTACTCTTTTTATTCTTTTGATTTTTCTTGACATATTTTTTTTTTACTTTTTTACTTTGTGAATATATCTTTATCTAAATAAATTTAAAAGTTAAATTTTTTACTTTCCCACGATTTTTGGTTAATTCGGTGCCCGTGCCAAATCAATTCATGGTAATCATTATCATTGATCCATTTCCTTGATTTCATGTAGGTCTTTCCATTTTTTGTTGTCAATACCAATTCCACCAACCACGAAGGTCGTCCGCCCAAGCTAAAGTGAAAAGGTCTGGTTCCTGAAAATTCTGGAATGGAATCTGAAAATTTGGATTTTCCATTACCGTCAAACATTTTGTTGGTAAAACAGATGTGAACCGATTTTTCAACGAAATGTGATATTTCTTTAAACATGGAAAGATCGATCCCTATCATTTTTTATATGGGATCTAATTTTCAACTATAAGTGGGAAAATCCAATAGATAAATTTGCCTATGTCTTGATCTCTCTTGTTTTTGTATTGGCAAACGAGGTCTTTGAGTCTTCTTTTCCGTTAACATCATGAGGTTCATGTATATAAATGGTTTGACTAGTGAGAGCATTGTATTTCGTTTGGATTTTTATTAGATTATTAAAACTAATATTTTAAATAGAATGAAATTTAACGGATCAAAACCATTTATTTTAAATTTAAGAGATTAAAATCAAAATAAGATGAATCAACTTGAAAGAGCAAAAGTTATATTAACTCATGTATATAACACTACAAGACTTACATTCTCATTCAGGAAACCAAGGAAACTCATTATATATATATATATATATATATATATATATTATATGAACACAAACAAGATATGCCACACGCGTACTCTCTCTTATTCTGGTGTGCTTGTAGCTAGTCAAGCATAGAGTAAGTAGAAACTTATGCTTAGTTTTGTTTGAGAGCCCACACAACGTCGCCTGGAGAAATTAAGTGACATATTGGAACACTGCCTGGTTTCACTTTGAGCATTTGGAATAAGAGGTGGGAATTAGGGCCGGCCCTACAGGGCCTCGGGCCTAAATGGGCCGGCCCGTTTAGGCCCGAGTTCCAAATTCCCACCCTTTTCTCAAGCCCGGCCCTCGAGAGGTCGGGCCGAGGGCCGGCCCGTGGGCCTCAGGCCCGTTTTACTTTTTTTTTTTAAAAAAAAATACAACATTAATTTTAACACCAATACAATTCCCTTACTTAAAAACATAGAAAATCATATCAAATTATTTAAATAACTACATCGACAATAATAAATATTTTAAAGGTCTTAAACTTAAATTCACAAATCATACAACATAAACTTTTTTCTTCATCACTATCTCCAATTTTAAGGATAGTTGAATTTGACTGAGCTTTATAAGGAATTGGCTCAGAAGGCTTTGCTTCAGCAAGATAAAAAATATCAAGTATTTCATCCATAACACCACCACCACCACCATTTTCGGTCTTTGGCAAAGTTGGACATGAAAATTGTTTTCAGTACTAGTCACATAATTTATAATTAAAAGTAAGAAGTTGTTTAAATGTTATTAATGTAATAAATAAAATGATAGAATAAAGGTTTACATTCATTCCTCAATTTTACAATTCGACACCTAAAGTTTGTCAGTCATGGGTCA